>MIQA02005329.1:0-14884 GCA_001887855.2 Sclerospora graminicola | reverse complement strand
TGTGGTGAAGCGACTTATGAAATAATGCAAAGCACTTTCCAAAGAGCGCATTCTGATTGGCGGAAATACGGACCAAGTGTGTGGGCACCGGATAGTCGCCGCCGAGGAAGTCTACAAGCGGCCAGGCGGCGCCAGGCTGGAAATCGGACCGGCGGGCCTGACAAGGGGCGTGGATAGTCGGACAGGCGGGCTGAGCAGACGGGAGGACTATGGATGTTTGACGGCCGAGGCGCGGATGGCGGACGGCTAAGATGGCGGACTATTCGTAAGGATGGAGTGAAGGGAGCCTGAAAGAAGAGGATTGTTCTAGTGGAAGGAGTAGGCACCTGGATCGTAGGAGAGGCTACCAAGGGATTGCTAGCGTCAGCGGCCGAGAGGCGCGGATGGGTGGCTATCCGGCCGAGCCGGGCGGGTACAATGTACCATTCGGACTGGTACCATATGGGTGCGATGTACCGGCCAGACCGGTACACAAAGTCGGAGTTAGCCGGGTCGCGTTGGGTAGGGTACATGACTGGTCAGCCGTGTTATTTGAGGTAGGTTACACAAAGGGAGTATTGGACATAGGATAAATCAGTATACGTTTCGCTTTTTTAGACGCAAGTCGCTTTTATTGGTTCACGGAAGAGGGCTAACAAGGTCCCCTCTTGCTGTTATTGGTTTGCCCGGGGAAGGTTAAGTTAACCCACCGGAAGTCCCCTGACCGGGAGTCGCGGCGACTTCGTATACTCACCTCAAGTCACCCGTGTTTTGAACACGGTATTAAGTATTGGGAAGTGGCGACATTTTTGCCTTCTGTGGAAGAAGGTGGAGTTATATCTACCTTGCATACACATTTGGATTCGCCCTTCATTGTTATTGGTTTAGCTGGCCGATTGATTATTCTCGGTCCAGCCGGCACTATACAAACTTCAAGTGTCTTATTGGTTTAGCTGGCCTATCGACTATTCTCGGCCCAGCCGGCACTATACAAAGTTCAAGTGTATTGCCAGACGAGCTCCCCGGTGACGATTTCCGCCCAGGAGCTACCCCTAGTCCTACACCTCATCTCCCTATTGGACGATTTACACTTTTCGCCCTAGGGTCCACCAGGAGAGCTAACCACCCAGTACTGACGGGTACACAAGGTGAGCTTTCAACATGCAACATTCGAGCAGTCGCGTATCAAGCGGATGGAAGCGACCGATCCAGCCGGCATCAAGCCGGATCGGATCATGACTCGGATGGACGGAGTACCCCCTCCGGTAGTCAGTCGTCTGGGACCCCCGTGGGTGTTCGCATCTCAGGAAGATTTTCTGAGAGCGACTACACCACAATGGTGCGCGTGCCCGGATCTCTTGGTGACCCTGGATATCACCGCGAGTCCCTAGCGGGCGAAAGACCTAAACCTGTCAAATTTGTTGACGATGTTGTGTCGGGTGCATTGGGGGAAGGCATATCGCCCCCAATGCTGCTGAAGATGGAAGGATGGGATGGTCGCCTCGGATTGGGGGAGTTCGAGGTTGACATTAAAGAAGAAGTTACTCCCCTAGAGGCTCCGCCGGGGGCGGATTACGGTACTACCTACTGCAGTGCCGGCCGCTACACGGATGGAGCCGGATCGGACTATGGTGCAAGTCGCCATAGTCCGAGGAAGGATCATGGTTCCGACCATGATCCTAACGAACAAATGCATATTATGGATATAAAAGAAAAATTAAGGAAGAAAAAGCGGAAGTCGGATACGACCGGAGTGGGAAGCCGGCCGGATCGGGACCAAGTCGCGATCTGGCCCACCTACCCCTAAAGAAACCGGATTGGCAGGAATTGGATTATCCGACTCACAAAGATAAACCGCGTTTCGAAGAGGAAGAAGAAGAAAAGTTGGACGGCCGATCAACGGATACAGACCTGGAGCGTGCTTTCCATCTTCACGAGTTGGGGCAATTCTTGCGGAAGGATAAGGTGCTGAAAATAACACGGCCGAAGATCATAGGCGGATTGAAAGGTCCCGTCTCTCCCCCAACTCTCTCAGACGGCCACGTGTCCCTTATTAGAGGACTATTCGACCAACTCAAACAAGCCGGCATTAACACCGGTGTGTTTGATCCGAACGAGTTGTTTGATCTGAAGATGGACAGTTAAAGGAGGCGTCCAGCGCCCTGCACGATCGCTTGGTACCGCTAGTGGGTTGCTCGCCGCCGTCAAAAAAGATGACAGCTACGACTGGAGTGGCGCCGTCCACGCCGCCGGCGACAAGCAACCCAGCCGGGATACACTCGGGCTCTTCGCAGTACGAGTCTGCCCCTTCGGAAGCAGACTCATCTGATTCATCAGTGGGTATCACCCGCATGACGCTTGGCCCAAGAGGAGCAGCGCGTGTGGCGACAGCCATAAGACTTGGAGGACGTGAGGATCCGGGTACGCCCGAGCGGAAGAACGCCGGCCAGTACAGCGTACAGGCCTGGCGGACAGCGACGGCGGATCCAGAACCGAAGAAGGAAGACGAGGACGCGGATGGGCGGATTAAGAAAGAATGCCAATCTAGCAGCCCAGCTGCCCCTCAAGCCGCCCCTCAAGTCGCTCCTCAGGTGCCGGATCATCTACAAAACATGTTCTCGGCGATGATGGAGCGATACTTGGATGAGCAACGTCGGCTGAGCGCCAGCCGCGGCAGTCCGAAGTCACCGGACCAGCCTGCTCGTCGTGGAACACAGGCCCCCGGACCAGTCCAGTACTATGCGAGGGAGTCGAGTGATGAAGACATGGAGTCGGTGCAGTCCAAGCAAAGTGAACCCCATGCCGCCCCGCCGAGCCGCCAGACAGGTCGCCGGACCGGACGTCGGCCAACGAACAGGAAGCTGTCTCTCAGCGACGTGGATATGGAATCCGTCAGTTCGGCCAAGTACCATTACGACCCGGATGACTTGGATCTAGGGATGGCCCGCCGAGCCCATATGGCCTCGGACCAAGCGTTTGACGCGGATTCGGGAGCGATCACGAGGGTACGAATGTCGGCCACGTCCGAGCTGAAAGACTTCACTGGACGCGACGCGGACGAGGACCAGGCCCGAGGATGGTTGAGCAAGACGAAGTCGGCATTTCTCAGAGACCGGACGTCGGACTATGAGAAATGCCTGATCTTCGGGGATTTGATGAAGGGACCAGCGAAACACTGGATCCAACAGCTCAGCCGGGAAACCCGAGGAAATTGGAGGGGACTGGCCGGTGCGTTCGAGGAACAATACTGCGGAGCTGGAATGTCAGCGGCGCGACAATATTTCCACACCAAGAAGCGAGCGGATGAGACCCCCCTGGAGTATCTCCATCGCTTAAATGTCGCTGGCATGAGAGCGGATATTCCCGTTAAAGAAGATGCCAGCCGGTCGGAAGCTGCCCGTGAACACGTGGAACATTTCATCAGCACGTTGGACGATCGGGAGCTGGCAGACCAGCTGGCGTTACTGCGGTTGAAGAATACGACGGAGCTGGAATTGACGTTGCGCACGTACCTAAGGGCGAAGAAGCGAGGCCCCAAGGCGGCAGTCGGAACCGGCCGTTTCAAGTCCCGATTTAACGCGGATCAAGGAGGCCGGCCGCCATCTACCAGGACGGCCCGAGCCGTCCGCATGGTCGCCCGAGAGTCAGACGCGACCAGCTCGGAAGAGGAGTATCAGCGATCCGGGGGCGAGTCTGAGGAGGAACAGTATCGGTACCTTTTCTCGGCAGAAGCCAGTCAGCCGTCCAGGCTGCCAGCCGGTTCCGGTCAGTCGAAGAGTTTTCCGGCTCGAGCTGACCAGGATTACCCCAGGCGCAAGTGCACCCACTGTGGATCCATCAAGCATGACGACCGGAGCTGCTGGAAGCGGCTGACGTGCAAGAAGTGCGAGAGGAAGGGACACCCGGCGGAACACTGCCTGTTCACGTGTAAGGCTTGCGGGGAGGTGCATGAGGCGGGACTGTGCCCAATGGAAGAATTCTACAACCTGTTGAAGAAGTGGTACGTCCCGACCAAGCATGCTGGAATGTTGCCGCCCGGAGCGGAAAAGATGTTAAACTAGATCGCTCGCCAGGTTGGAATCTGGTTCGAGCCGAGCGGTCTAGTGTTAGTATCTATGCATATGTCGGTAAAGAGGATAATCAAGAAGCAAAGCAAAGGATAACCGACAATACATGTAAGTTTGACGATTACGTCACCCGGTCCCCGGCCGGTACGGCTGACCCCTTCCTGGTGAGCAGTATACGGACGGATGAGTATTCCCGGTCTGAAGTGCGAATGGAATTGAACTTGTTACCTGGCGAGTCGCGAGGTTATTGGAAGTATCACTCGCCGGATAAATGGTTCAAGCAGGCCAAGGCGGATGGAAAAATCAATAACCAGAAAGCTACCATGTTGTTCGATTCTGGCGCAGAAGTGTCTATCGTAGACACCACCTTTGCTCGTAAGGTGGGGTGTGAGATAGACGAGACGAAGCGGCAGGAATGTATAGGCATTGGAGAAAGTTCATACATGACCCAAGGAAGGACAAGAGTCAAGATTACGTTAGCTGGGTCGTTGGTATACTACTTTACCGCCTGGGTAGGCAAGCTGGCCGGGCAGGATGCAATTTTGGGCATGGATTTTATGGTCCCGGCCGGTATACGGCTGGACTTATCGCATGGAACATTGACGTTGCCGGACGAGGTACAGATCCAGCTGGCCGGCCGGCGGCCCTTATATGGCGCCCACGTCCAGTTCCTCAAGCTAGGTCAGTTTGTAACGGTGCCAGTGGGAAAAGCGGTGGAAGTAATGTTGCGACCACACGACCGGCGGAGTAAGTTATGGCTGACAAGGGGCGAGTGCTGGGTACCATCGTTCGTTAGAGGGGGTGGTCATCTCAACTTCATAAGTGTGACCAACATCTCCGAAAAGCCCCTCACCTTGCATGAAGATGTGATTATTGGAATGTGGCTGGCCGAGGATAAAGTGCCCCGCCGGACGGGCTATGTCACTATTGGCTCAAGACGCTATATCGAGTGGCAAAACCTGGCTTTTCAGGCAACCACCGATCTGGTCAGCGAAGAGGAAGAATTAGAAGAGGACCAGACTCCGATGGTGGATAAACCCGAGTACCGGACCCCTTCTAAAATATTGACGCGGGGCCGGCCGTCGCCGGATCCGGCTGAGTGTGTTGATCGAAGCTACGCCCCGATCGCGGAACTGGTTTTGCCCACTCAGAGGGAGACGGACGAACGACAGAGTCGGGAGAAAGGACCAAGCAGAGTTGCATATACGGTCAGCCCCGATGACAGTTGTGACGACCGAAGTGAAAGCGGATCGGCCCAGCCGGCCGAGCAGAATTCGGAAATAGCCGAAGGCGGATCGGCCCAGCCGGCCGAGCAGAATTCGGAAATAGCCGAAGGCGGATCGGCCCAGCCGGCCGAGCAGGATCCCGAAGCAGCCGAAGCCGATCAAGTCTGCATTCATGAAGGGGGCGAGCTATACGTTGAAGGCATGGAAGAGCAGATGGCGGTGCTACCTGAGGTGACCCCCTGCCCCCCAGCAGTCACTATCGACGATCTACAAGTGGGAGACCCGGATGTGAACACCCCGGAGGAGATCGGCAGATTGAAGGATATTATATGGAAAAGACGACATCTGTTGATCGGACCAGGGAACGCACTTCCTCCGGCCGCCCATGGGGCGGTATGTGATATTGATGTGGGAGGCGCCAAGCCGGTCGCACAGAGATGCCGAAGAGTCGCCCCCCAGTATCGGGAAAAGCTGTCAGAGCTTATCAAGGGTTTGCTGGCCACCAAGATAATTCAGCCGTCCACCTCGCCATGGGCTTCGCCCATTGTAATTATTATTAAGAAGAATGGGGTGGATATAAGGTTGTGCATTGATTACCGGCTGGTGAACCGGCTGACTAAGCTGATGGTTTACCCGATGCCGCTGATAAACGACCTGCTGGAGGACTTGGATAAAGTTTTGTGGTATTGCTCATTGGACATGGCCAGTGGATTCTGGGTGGTCTCTATGACCGATCGTGCACGGGAGATCTCTGCGTTCGTGACGCCCTTCGGGTTGTTCGAGTGGAACCGGATGCCGTTCGGACTGAAGAATGCCCCGCAGATTTATCAACGGCTGATAGATAATGCGCTGTACGGACACTTCAAGATCAAGGCGGATCAAGATCCGGCTCTGGTCGGGGATGTGTTCGCCGAAGGTGACCCGGACCCCGACCCAAAACCTTCAGTTTTGGGGCGGCGGTCTTACATTGATGACATTCTCGTTACGGCAACTACCTGGGATTTACTGTGTGACAAAGTGGAGAAGTTGATGATTACGTGTGAAAAGTGGAATCTTTCGATTAGTGTGGTTAAGAGTTTCTGGGGAAAGACTAAGGTGACCTATCTGGGTCATCAAGTGTCGATTGCCGGATTGGAGGCTAACCCGAAGGATTTGGAGTCCTTGAGTAATCTGCCTTTCCCGCGATCCCTAAAGGCTATGCAATCCTTTTTGGGCAGCCTGAATTATTACAGTCGGTTCATCGAGGATTTTGCAGTCTATGCGGCGGTCTTGTATGAGTTGCGGGAGGTGGATTACCATAAGCTGAGATAGCAGGATAGGCAAGCGGAGACGCAAGCCGGGCCGGCAATTTCAGCCAATGAGGAAGCGCTCTTTTCGGGTATTTCATCCAATGAGGGAGCAACCTTCTCGGGTATTTCAGCCAATGAGGAAGCGCCCTTCTCGGGTATTTCAGCCAATGGGGAAGCGCCCTTGTCTGCCCAGTCAAGCGACCGGCCGCCGGACCCCGGCGCGGCCGGCCCGGACGACCATATGACCCGAGCGATGGTGGCTTTTGGCATGTTGAAAGCGAAGATGGCGACCACACCGGTCCTGAAACATTTCGATGTTAATAAGACTCCGGTGGTCATCATCTACGCTAACAAGTGGGCCATCTCGGCCGCTCTCGTGCAAGATCATGATGGAGTGTACTGTCCCGTGACCTTCACCAGCCGGACCTTGAAAGTTAATGAAGTTAATTACGGGTTGGTGGATAAGGAAGTTCTGGCTCTATTACGGATCTTGGATGTGTGTTATACTATGCTGGTGTCTCGGACTATCAAAGTACTATCCAGACGGTCGACCCTATCATGGCTCCTGACGGCGAATGGGATTGACGGTCGGCTGGGGAGATGGGCGGCTCTGTTGTCTCAGTGGTCCCTCGAAGTAATTAAGTGTACTAAGGGGGAAGAGGAAATACTGGGCACACTGGCTGCCAGCATTACTCCCAGGGCGGAAGTAGAGGAAGCACTGATAGCGATCGCACCTCGGAAGCAGCCTCGACAGACTGTCGTATTGCCGCCGCCAACAGTGGGACTCACGGAGGAACTAATGGTTTTGAGTTTCGATGGGTCGGCGAGTGTAAAGAAAGGGGTCGGGGCCTATAGTGCCATTTTGTGGAAGCTGCCCGAATGGAAGGCGATCGCGGCCGCCTCGGATTTCACGCCTGGCATCACGGTAAACGAAGCGGAGTATAGGGGATTACTGCTGTCCCTAGATCTGTTGACTGGCCGGACACAGGGGCGGATCATCATATGCGGTGATTCCAACCTAGTGATCCGGCAAATCACCGGAGAGATAGATTGCAAGGCGCCGCGGCTGAGACTGTTAAATGATCGGGTTATGTCCGCCTTGCGGAGATGGCCGGAGCACGAATTGCTGCACGTCAAACGAGACTGGAATAACAGCGCAGACCATCTGGCCACCTTGGCCATGCGAGATCAGACCGGACTCACCGTCTCGGATCCAGGATTGTTGGACGAATTGGCGGAGATGAACAAACTATCGGAGATAATCAAACCGGCCGCTAGAGACGAGGGCCCATCGCCCGAATCCAGCCGTCCTATGAAAGAGGAATATAGCGACCGCGACTGGGAACAGGGCGTCCACGCCCGATCGGACCAAGAAGTGCCCTGCAGCAATAAAAGGTCCCTCTAGGCGGACCCCCGAGCAGGCCTGGCGAGGCTAACCACGGTTAGTAGTCAACAGTGAATGTTTGGAGTGGGAACGGAAGAAGAACGGATGGATATATTAAAAAAAGGAAAAAACTGAGAGAAATGGAAGAATTAAAGCAAGCCCGACTACTCATCCCCGTCGATGACTATACTTGCCTTGGAGCCGAGTCACCCGAAGCCCAGGGTGGTCGGAGGGCCGTGCGCGGTATTGATTGCGCCAAGGATCTTGCTGGTCAATGGCCGCCAAAGATTGAGAAAGAGAGGTGGTCTGATCCAACGCACCTAGGCCGGGATACCACGTCCCTCCTTCCGCTGCATTTCCACTCCTGCGGTTTGGTAGATGGAGCATGAACGGGAAGAGAAACAGGTCCAAGTCACATTTACCATCCCGGATACCCGCCATGATGAACGTACACAGACGGACCCACGCCTCGGAAGCTCGTCCCCGACGATTCTTATGGGCAAGGGAGTACCTGCGGAGGGACTCGTCCGCTCGCTTGACCTCGGCCGAGATGTACAGGAAGTGGGTAGACTCCCAGATGGCCCGAGCGTGAGCCACGGTGAAATCGTGAAGTCTCGCTTTGAATTCCGTGAACCATGGATCGGATGGAAGCCCCATATCCGGCATCTTGGTGTGCAAGATTTTCCAGGGTTCGGCCTTCATGAGTGTGTCGATGGCGCCCGACCTCATCAGGTCAGGGTCCCAAGTCTTGGGAGACGGCGCCTGGTGAGATCGTGGGAATAACCAGAGAGGCGGACGGGACAGAGAGTGAGCGAGTTGGGAACTGGAGATATCAGCCAGGCTGGTATTGCTCAGTTGCTCGACTGGCCAAGGCAGTATGGCAGACCGATCCGCCCCACTGGGGAAACGCCCTCCCGATAACCACAGAAGCGGAAGTTTGGGAAAAGAGGGCGTAAGAGGTAGAGTACTCCTCCGGACTTTAGACTTGGCTGCCGGTCGGTGGGGCCGGCGTGTAGTACGTGACCCGGCCGGGGTTGATCGTCGTTGTTTGGCCGGAGCCTGGGAAAGAGGTTCCTCTGAGTCACTCAGGTCGGGAGGGGTCAACCACTGATCAGGGATGTCCTCGTCGTTGTCTTCCACTTTCTCCTCGGCCACTCCGTCGGAACTCGAGTTACGCGCGACCGGAGCGGCCGGGGCGTCGACAATGCTGGGAAGCAAGGATGGGTCGGACGGCTCATGTTCCCCGGAACCAAAACCTGCCGGCGGCGGAGTCTGCAGATCGATGATCTGATCGGATTCCACTGGACCCGTCGTTCGCCTACCGGAACGGGAAGGGCGGCGACGGGTATCCGCGCGAGAACGGATTAACGCAACGTTGACTTGCTGAGCCTCGTAATCCTCGTCTTCTTCGTCATCGTCATAGATAACCGAAGGGGAGGATGGCCCCGAGTCCGAAGAAGGATTAGGCGACGCGGCCGCTGGCTCAGAAGAGGGCACGGCCGCTGACTCAGAAGAGGGCGCGGCCGCTTCGGATTCCGAGTCCTCTTCAGAGTTAGAACTGGGGGTGAGACCGGTTCTACCGGGAGTGTATTGAGGGGATGGAAGAGGGGACCGCTCCGCGAACAGGCTGTCCTCGCTCTCCGACCCGGGCTCTTCCCCGTCGTCCGACTTGTCTGGAGGACATTGGCGCGAGGGTGGGGATTCGCTCTGCTTCCTCTTCTTAGGCGGGCTGGCATCGGCCAAAAGGGGGCTAGAGCCGGCCGGACGTTTTTGCCCCTGCGATCCTGCCGGGGCGGACGAAGAGTTGGGACCGGCAAGGGGCGAGTCGGAGCCGGCGGGAAGTTCCTCAGGTTCCGACCCTGCTGCAGCGGGCAACGGGGTTGGGTTCGGCGGAGAAGTCTTCCACTGACCCACCATTCCCAAGACAGACAAGACGGATTCCCGTACCTCGGGAGGAGCTCGAAAAAGGGGAGCGGCCTGGCTCTGAGTCGCCTCGAGCTGGTTTTGAAGTCCACACAACAAGGACCTAAAACGATCCTCTTTATCCAGCATGGCATGACAAACACGGTCCGCCCGAGCCAGTATGGCATGGGCGTCGGAATTCTCCTGGCGGGCCCGGTACAGCTCAGACCGCAACTCCTGTTGCCGAGAAGTGGCTTCTTGCAACTGCCGCTCCAGATCCGTGATTTGGCGAAGGGCCTGGGCGTGGGAGTCGCGCAGGTGGTCGCGGTTGTCCCGCACCTTATCCAGGTCTTGGGACACCTGGCGGAGCCGGGTACGAAGATGCGTAAGCTCCCGAGACATGTCCGGAATTTTAGCAGATTGCTGTTTCAGCTGTTCTAACTGTTGAACTGCGGAGTGACAAGAAAATAAAAACTGTAAGCAACTGGGCCATCACGTAAGAGGAGACGAGGCACTCACGCTGAAGCTTGGATCGTTGGACCAATTCCTGATTGGCAGACCGGAGAGGTTCGACGACGTCTTCCAACATGCGGAGGCGGTTGCGCTCTCCCGTCAGGACGGCGACTTGGCATTCAAGATCGGCCACCTTTTCTTGGAGATTGATTATTTCGGGAGATGGACCCCGAACGGCGGCTTCATCAGCCCGGCGGTTGGCAGCGGCGAGTTGACGGACCAAGTCGGCCTGGATTTGCTCCAAGCCATCCACCTGGGCGGTCAACATGTCCAGCCTTTTTTCCATCCCCGCTGTTTCGGAGATCGAGGTGGATGGCGCGGCCGCTCGTTGTAGAGCGTCCGTGAGCTGACCCACAATGGCCCTGAGGCGGGCCGCCTCATCCTCCGCTGTTTTGCGACCGAGTTTCAGCTCGGCGACCCGGGGGTTCAGGCGGTCCAACATCGCGCAAGAAGTTTTGAAGCTCTGAGACAGAGCTTCATAGTTGTCCTGACAGGATCGAAGCTCCGCCCGAAGGGAAGAAACGACGACTTTCAGTCTGTCTCGGTCGCCGCAGGCTTGGCCGTGAACGCGGAGCGCAGCCTCGGCGTCAGCGGACGACAGCACCAGATCGGGAGTGCGAGACGATTTCGGCGGTTGTGCGATCTCCACTCCGCTGGCAGGCGAGTCGTCGTCCACGAGAACAAGACGGCAGACGTTGGCCTTGTCAATTTGCAAGACTGGAGATTAATCAAGACAATGTCAGTATTGGTGGGCATGCATGCTAGCCAGTGCGGAGACCGACCGAGTCCATGGAGATGTTATAAAGTGGTGGGGTGACGTACCAAAGCGAGGCATGGATGAGCGGTATCGGGTCAAGTGAGTTCGAGTGAGATCGTGTCCCGACCGTTGTGCGGCCGTGTCGCGACTCAGGGGCGGCTGTGGTGAAGCGACTTATAAAATAATGCAAGGTACTTTCCAAAGGGCGCATTCTGATTGGTGGAAATAAGGGCCAAGGGTGTAGGCGCCGGATAGTCGCCGCCGAGGAAGTCTACAAGCGGCCAGGTGGCGCCAGGCTGGAAATCGGACCGGCGGGCCTGACAAAGGGGCGTGGATAATCGGACAGGCAGGCTGAGCAGACGGGAGGACTATGGATGTCTGACGGCCGAGGCGCGGATAGCGGACGGCCAAGATGGCGGACTGTTCGTAAGGATGGAGAGAAGGGAGCCTGAAAGAAGAGGATTGTTCTAGTGAAAGGAGTAGGCACCTGGATCGTAGGAGAGGCTGCCAAGGGATTGCTAGCGTCAGCGGCCGAGGGGCGCGGATGGGTGGCTATCCGGCCGAGCCGGCCGGGTACAATGTACCATTCGGACTGGTACCATATGGGTTCGGTGTACCGGCCGGGTTGGTACCATTTGGGGGTTGGTGTACCGGCCGGGCAGGTACACAAAGTCGGAGTTAGCCGGGTTGCGTTGGGTAAGGTATATGACTGGTCAGCCGTGTTATTTGAGGTAGGTTACACAAAGGGAGTATTGGATATAGGATAAATCAGTATACGTTTCGCTTTCTTAGACACAAGTCGCTTTTATTGGTTCACGGCAGAGGGCTAACAAGGTCCCCTCTTGCTGTTATTGGTTTGCCCGGGGAAGGTTAAGTTAACCCACCGGAAGTCCCCTGACCGGGAGTCGCGGCGACTTCGTATACTCACCTCAAGTCGCCCGTGTTTTGAACACGGTATTAAGTATTGGGAAGTGGTGACATTTTGGCCTTCTGTGGAAGAGTGTGGAGTTGTATCTGCCTCATATACACATTTGGATTCGCCCTTCATTATTATTGGTTTAGCTGGCCGATTGATTATTCTCGGTCCAGCCGGTACTATACAAACTTCAAGTGTCTTATTGGTTTAGCTGGCCGATCGACTATTCTCGGCCCAGCCGGCACTATACAAAGTTCAAGTATATTGCCAGACGAGCTCCCCGGTGACGATTTCCGCCCAGGAGCTACCCCTAGTCCTAACCCTCATCTCCCTATTGGACGGATTTACACTTTTCGCCCTAGGGTCCACCAGGAGAGCTAACCACCCAGTACTGACGGGTACACAAGGTGAGCTTTTAACATGCAACATTCGAGCAGTCGCGATCAAGCGGATGGAAGCGACCGATCCAGCCGGCCTCGAGCCGGATCGGATCACGACTCGGATGGACGGAGTACCCCCTCCGGTAGTCAGTCGTCTGGGACCCCCGTGGGTGTTCGCGTCTCAGGAAGATTTTCTGAGAGCGACTACACCACAATGGTGCGCGTGCCCGGATCTCTTGGTGACCCTGGATATCACCGCGAGTCCCTAGCGGGCGAAAGACCTAACCTGTCAAATTTGTTGACGATGTTGTGTCGGGTGCATTGGGGGAAGGCATATCGCCCCCAATGCTGCTGAAGATGAAAGGATGCGATGGTCGCCTCGGATTGGGGGAGTTCGAGGTTGACATTAAAGAAGAAGTTACTCACCTAGAGGCTCCACCGGGGGCGGATTACGGTACTACTTACTGTAGTGCCGGCCGCTACACGGATGGAGCCGGATCGGACTATGGTGCAAGTCGCCATAGTCCGAGGAAGGATCATGGTTCCGACCATGATCCTAACGAACAAATACATATTATGGATATAAAAGAAAAAATCAAGGAAGAAAAAGCGGAAGTCGGATACGACCGGAGTGGGAAGCCGGCCGGATCGGGACCAAGTCGCGATCTGGCCCACCTACCCCTAAAGAAACCGGATTGGCAAGAATCGGATTATCCAACCCACAAAGACAAACCGCGTTTCGAAGAAGAAGAAGAAGAAAAGCAGGACGGCCGATCAACGGATACAGACCTGGAGCGTGCTTTCCATCTTCACGAGTTGGGGCAATTCTTGCGGAAGGATAAGGTGCTGAAAATAACACGGCCGAAGATCATAGGCGGATTGAAAGGTCCCGTCTCTCCCCCAACTCTCTCAGACGGCCACGTGTCCCTTATTAGAGGACTATTCGACCAACTCAAACAACCCGGCATTAACACCGGCGTGTTTGATCCGAACGAGTTGTTTGATCTGAAGATGGACAAGTTGAAGGAGGCGTCCAGCGCCCTGCACGACCGGTTGGTACCGCTAGTGGGTTGCTCGCCGCCGTCGAAAAGATGACAGCTACGACTGGAGTGGCGCCGTCCACGCCGCCGGCGACAAGCAACCCAGCCGGGATACACTCGGGCTCTTCGCAGTACGAGTCTGCCCCTTCGGAAGCAGACTCATCTGATTCATCAGTGGGTATCACCCGCATGACGCTTGGCCCAAGAGGAGCAGCGCGTGTGGCGACAGCCATAAGACTTGGAGGACGTGAGGATCCGGGTACGCCCGAGCGGAAGAACGCCGGCCAGTACAGCGTACAGGCCTGGCGGACAGCGACGGCGGATCCAGAACCGAAGAAGGAAGACGAAGACGCGGATGGGCGGATTAAGAAAGAATGCCAATCTAGCAGCCCAGCTGCCCCTCAAGCCGCCCCTCAAGTCGCCCCTCAAGCCGACCCCTCAAGTCGCTCCTCAGGTGCCGGATCATCTACAAAACATGTTCTCGGCGATGATGGAGCGATACTTGGATGAGCAACGTCGGCTGAGCGCCAGCCGCGGCAGTCCGAAGTCACCGGACCAGCCTGCTCGTCGTGGAACACAGGCCCCACGACCAGTCCAGTACTATGCGAGGGAGTCGAGTGATGAAGACATGGAGTCGGTGCAGTCCAAGCAAAGTGAACCCCACGCCGCCCCGCCGAGCCGCCAGACAGGTCGCCGGACCGGACGTCGGCCAACGAACAGGAAGCTGTCTCTCAGCGACGTGGATATGGAATCCGTCAGGTCGGCCAAGTACCATTACGATCCGGATGACTTGGATCTAGGGATGGCCCGCCGAGCCCATATGGCCTCGGCCCAAGCGTTTGACGCGGATTCGGGAGCGATCACGAGGGTACGAATGTCGGCCACGTCCGAGCTGAAAAACTTCACCGGACGCGACGCGGACGAGGACCAGGCCCGAGGATGGTTGAGCAAGACGAAGTCGGCATTCCTCAGAGACCGGACGTCGGACTATGAGAAATGCCTGATCTTCGGGGATTTGATGAAGGGACCAGCGAAACACTGGATCCAACAGCTCAGCCGGGAAACCCGAGGAAATTGGAGGGGACTGGCCGGTGCGTTCGAGGAACAATACTGCGGAGCTGGAATGTCAGCGGCGCGACAATATTTTCACTCCAAGAAGCGAGCGGATGAGACCCCCCTGGAGTATCTCCATCGCTTAAATGTCGCTGGCATGAGAGCGGATATTCCCGTTAAAGAAGATACCAGCCGGTCGGAAGCTGCCCGTGAACACGTGGAACAATTCATCAGCACGTTGGACGATCGGGAGCTGGCAGACCAGCTGGCGTTACTGCGGTTGAAGAATACGACGGAGCTGGAATTGACGTTGCGCACCTACCTAAGAGCCAAGAAGCAAGGCCCCAAGGCGGCAGTCGGAACTGGCCGTTTCAAGTC
>MIQA02005326.1:0-23599 GCA_001887855.2 Sclerospora graminicola | reverse complement strand
GTTTACCCAGTCGATCGTTGGTTGATGCTTGGAAATCCAAGGGATGCCTAAGATCACATCGAACTTGTCGTCAAGATCGAGGACGATGTATTTGTCCTCGAACGACAGTTCGTCTAACTCGAAGCGTGTGCGAATCACACGCTTTGGTATAGTCACGGTTGCACCTGTTGCTAACCGGACTGACAACATGCTTCGTGGAGATTCAATCCTCCACGAAGTTCAACGACGTTAGAACCTCAGTTCTAACGAAATTGTTTGATGCTCCTATGTCAAACAGAGCACGCATGGAGACATCGTTTCCATGCGGCTTAACTTCCAGGGTGATGAGAGGTTTCTCTTCACCCTGCACACGTTGACAGGACATAGTCCCATCTGGGGCTATTATCCTCACATGCCCGATGTCGGCATGTGAGATAACCCGTCCAGTAGGGCGCCCCGCCCCTACTGGTTGTTGACGTTTTTTGCATCAACAGAGGGTTGCCCCTGTTGATGTCGCTTACCAGCGGACTGTCCAGTCCGCTGACTGCGTGGCGCCGGACGCGGCGCCATACATTCATGGGCGTAATGGCCCATCTTCGCGCATCGATCGCAGCGAAGGAACTTCTTGTTCTTCGGTTGCCTCGGAGTTGAGGCAACTGCAACGAATTGTCCATCAGTCTGGACCTCCTCCGCCCGCATTCTGACGCGGATTTGGGTGTCTCGGGACGAAGTGTGAACTTCGTCTCGATGAGAAATTGTTATTATTAACATGCTGCATTGGCGGTATGTTAAAGTCGAAGGGCGCTTGTGCTTTCCGACTAACCCCAGCATGCGCTGCCCCCAAAGACTCTAAGCATCGCTTAGGGTCTTTGGGGGAACCCGGTAAAGACTCTGTTTGATGGGACCGTCATTCAGTCCCTTCATGAAGGCGGTGACCTGCATGGCAGGGGGCACCGGCTCATATACAATATTTGACAATAAATATTGTATTTTCTGAGCGTACGCATGTAGGCTCAGCTTGCCCTGCCTGAGTTCCATGAACTCTTCACGGCAACTAAGCTCCATTTCTGGAGCTTCGAAGTTGAGCTTTAGCTCAGCCTTTAAATCCTGATACGTCAGGAACGCAGATCCATCAGTGGATCTGCGGCTCATCGCCCATGCCCTGGCGCGACCGCCTAGGCATGTGGTGGCGAAATAAGCTTGTGAACGCGGGTCCACAATCTTTTGCGCAGAGAGGGCATCCTCCACCTCTGCGAACCACCTACGAAGGGGTTCACCCCCTTCGCCAGTAAAGGGCGGAATCCGCGCCTTTACCACTTCAACGCTCGCACTAGGTGCGGGCGCTGTTGCTGTTGATGTTTGCGAACGCAATATTGCGTTGCGCACTTGAGGATCAACATACATCCTCTTGAAACGGGTAACCGTCTCTAAGGCATCCTCCGGGGTTTTACCACGGAGGAGGGTGATGACTTCGGGCCCTATGGTCCGAATCATCTCAATCACAGTGGTCACAGAACTCTGTGACCAGTTAGGGAAATTTTCCCTAACTAAATCTTGCGCGAGCTGACGCTCACGCTCACGATCGCTGGCTGATTCCATGACAGCCAGCGGCTCTTAAACCTTCGTTCCGCTAGTTAACTAGCGGAACGCGTCAACAGTGGTCGTTTAGACGGACCACAAAGTGCTACCAGGTGTAACAGGGCAACTGTTACGCGGCTTACACTGTTAAATTGCAGTGAGGAAGCGTGCAATCTGAGTAGAACCAAATGTAAATTTGGTCCTCCTTAGTTTACCTTAGATAAACTAATAAAGACTAATTAATTTATTAATTAATCTATCACTTAAGTATATATATACTTAAGGCTACTTGTGTACTAGAAGGTAAGTTTAAGAGTGAATATATTATGAGTGGTTTAGAGTTAATAACTATAATTAAATCTAAACTAATCATACAAACATGTAGTATAAAGCTGGTCTGAATGATATTTTTATCATTAGATTACTTGTTAGATTCGATAATGATATCAGAATCTGTTCTCAAAGTGGATTATAACAACTTATAATCCAATGTTCACATTTCAGACATTAAGTCTGAAATTGAACTGTGATATTCCTACTTAAATATCACTTATGTAATGGCACCCCATTACAGTTTAGGTCTTTTGGAAAATACGGTGAAATTTGGCTTACTGTGGAAGATCGTGAAATATTGTTTGGATTTCCTGGCTACACATAAGATTGATGTAACCCCTTCGTTATCTTTGGTTATGCTGGCCGATCGATAAATCTCGGTCCGGCATTTGCGGTATACAAATTTCAAGTATAACGACAGTCTGCTCCCCTGTGAAGATTTCCGCCCAGGAACAACCCTAGTCCTAATCTTCGTCCGCCTATTAAACCGGCTTTTAACTTTTCGCCCTAGAGTCCACCAACAGAGCGCAACCGCCAGTGCTGATGGGTACACAAGGTGAGGTTTATACAAGATAGACCATCCAAATCGTCACAGCCGAGGTGATGAAAGCGACCGGTCCAGCCAGCTTGATGCTGGTTCGGACCAAGAGCTGGATGGACGGCGTACCCCCTCCGACAGTCGGTCATCTGTGGCCCCCGTTGGTGTTCGCATCTCAGAAGTAATTTCTGAGAGCGACTACACCACAACGACGAAAATACAACAATACCGGCTAGCTACAATGCCGTTGCTTACAGCCCCCACGAAAGAAAAGCAAGCAGCAGATATTTTTCAAGGTAGACAAGAGAGAGGAAATGGCATTACAAGCTGCTGCACAAGAGGGGTTTGAGACACAGCTTGGCCTTGCATTTGTCACGGAGGAGTATCTTTCCGGTTCATTGAAAACTTACATTTTCTGTCAGCCCTAAAGCTGCTGCAAAGATTCCTAGCAGGAGGCAGTTAAGCGGAAACATTCTCGATCGGATTTATGCTAGTGCCCAATATGAAGAGAGAGAGAGACTCTTCGCAAAGCCCAGTACGAAACTCTAGCGGCTGGTGAACGGAAAAATCGAAGGAAGGAGTCCATTTTGGCACTGAACGTCATTACCGAAAACAAGAGCATTGTTTCCGCCTTTCAAGTTTGGGACTGGACTGGGGAGCGTCTAATCGCATAGGAATAATCGTCGACGCAACACAGGAGGTGGGACCAAATCTTCGAGATGATGCCTCTGTTATTTCCTTGTGCTTGACGGTTCTTGAGAGTGCCAAAAAGCATTCCTTGAGCTGCCGAAGAAGTATCCGGAGCTCGTTCTTGTATGGTGTTTGTCTCACCAGACTAAATTTGTTGCTGGAAATGTTATTAAACGTAACCCTGAGGCTAAAAATGTTATGAGGGAGTCTATTGCTGTAATTCTCATAGTTGGCAGTATGGCATGATTTAATTGCTCTCCTCAAACATAATATAAGAGGGAGAATAAGAGCAACGGCAAAAGTATCTCGATGTCATTGCCTAACACTACACGCTGGAACTCATCATGCGACGCTACACAGCGTTTAGTGGATGCCAAGGCAGCTCTTAAGGTTACCTGCACAAGGAGGGTGACACATGGTTGGCTCGTGTGAATCAACGAAGAAGAGCATAAATACTCCTGCTCATTGAACGCATTGAAAGGAGATCTTGGTGGAAGCACTTGGAAGGAGTTCTGTACTTTTTGAGACCGCTTGCCCTAGTCAATGGTGCCCTCCAGAAAGATAATGTAACTCTGAATGTCGAATTTCGGCTTTGGGGATGGCTGATCATTTTTTGTTTATCTTCAAGGGACGAAGGCGGCATAGGTCAAAAGATGATTGACTCTCTTGAGATGCGGCGGAAGAGGCTGTTGCAACCCAATTTATTGCTAGCCTATATATTTTATCCCAAGAACCACAATTGCGTGGGCCTCAATGTCAACAATAGTTTTTTCGCAAGGACCAACATCGCTGTAATGACCTCGAACTTGTGCTGCCGTCTCTTTCAGAAAACCCAAATGGCAATGCAGGTAGAGATTGCAAACCGGAAGTCCTTTTACTGCAGATGCTATCTTCTTCTTCAAAAATCATTCACCTTCTTTGTTCTGGAAGTTTATCAAGGAGGAATCACCAGAACTATCTCAACCAGTTCTCGTGCTCTATGCCGTAGCGATCAACTCCGCCAGCAACGAGTACCTATTCTCTACGATGGGCGACACGCTTCGCTGCTGCGCAATCGGCTTTCTCAGGAAAAACTCACCAAGATTAGTAAAATTAAATCTTTATCTAATCGCTCCTCCACTACTTGTAAAGTACCAAATCGGAAGGCAACCAAGAAGAATCAGCACATCCCCTCAAAAAGTAGAGCCAAAACAAGAAACAGGACTCAACCGAAAGTAAGATGAAAACTGGCTAAACTCTCTACTTATGATGATGGTGATGATGATGATGATGCTGAGAAACATCGCAGAGAAGAAATAGTACTTCTTTTTGTGGTGAAGTGGTCCTGGAATTAACGGCTAATGAGAAGTGAATGCACTCGCCTGATTGGCAGAAATGTTGGTCCCAGCCAGCTGCCCGGATCTGCCACCATAGGACGCAGGATGGTAGCTGCCGGGTGTATTCACAAGCGGCAGGACGGTGCAAGGCATGGATTCGAGCCAGATTGGCGTGATCAAAGTACTCAAAAACGGGTTAGGCAGAAGTGCCCGGCCGGATCAGGTGGGCTGGATGGCCGTCGATGGTGGATGACCAAAGGGCGGATCGGCTAAAAGATGTGCGTGTGAAGTATCCTGAGGGAGACTATGCCCCTGTAAAAGACGGATGGGACGCAGAAGGTGGATGCTTGGCCGCTAAAGAAGAGTCGACGTCAGTGGCCAGGTATGTCCGGATGGATGGCTATCTAGGTCGAGCCGTATATTTGGTATACGGTACACGAAGGATCATCCAGGTTGAGCTGGATGGTTGGTGTACGGTACGCAAAGACAACCAGGTGGAGCTGACTGGGCTATTTCAGGTTATACGCATAACTATCCAGCCGGACTGTTTGGGGTAGGTTACACAAAAGGTTGTACTGGATATAGGGATAAAAATCAGTATACGTTTCGCTTTCTAAGACACAAGTCGTTTTCATTGGTTCGCAGCAGAGGGCTAACAAGGTCCCCTCTTGCTGCTATTGGTTTGCCCGAGGAAGGTTAAAGGAACCCACCGGAAGTCCCCTGACCGGGAGTCGTCGCGTGACATATACTCAACTCAAGTCGCCCGTGTTTTGAACACGGTATATCTCTATTGGAAAGTGTGGTAACGTTTTGGCCTACTGTGGAAGATTGTGGAGTGTTATTTGGATTCCCTATTACACACAAGATTGGATTTACCCCTTTACTATCTTTGGTTTAACTGGCCGATCGATTATTCTCGGTCCAGCCGTCGCATTATACAAAACTTCAAGTATAGCGCCAATCCTGCTCCCCGGTGAAGATTTCCGCCCAGGAGCAACCCTAGTTCTAACCCTCGTTTCCCTATTCGACGGACTTATAACTTTTCACACTAGGGTCCATCATGAGAGCGCAACCGCCAGTGCTGACGTGTACATAAGTTGAGCTTTCGGAACATGGATAATCCAAGTAGTAACAACGAAGGTGATGGAAGTGACCAATCCAACCGGCTGGATGCTGGCTCGGATCAAGACCTGGATGGACGGCGTACCCCCTCCGACAGTCAGTCATCTGTGCCCCCCGTGAGTGTTCGCATCTCAGAAGGAATTTCTGAGAGCGACTACACCTACAGGGTGGTAATAGTTACGATCAAATGTCAGCATTGTAGTGAGATGCATGTTTTTAAGGTTATTCCCAAAAGATGGGTTGTAGAGAGGATGGCGAAAGAAATAACGGGTTATCGTGAAAATGTGAAAAAAAACAATGGTGCGCGTGTATTATCGCGAGTCTTTAGCCTATGAAAAAACCTAAACATGTCAAATTCGTTGAAGACGTTTTGTCGGGTGCATTGGAGGGAGGCATATCGCCCCCAATGCTGCTGAGGATGGAAGGATGCGATGGTCGACTCGGATTGGGGGAGTACGAGATCGACATTAAAGAAGAAGTTATGGAGCTGGGCCGGGTTACGGTACTAGTCACTATTGTACCGGCCACTAATGCCCGGATGGAGCCGGCTCGGATTATGGTGCAAGTCACCATAGTCCGAGGAAGGAGCATGGTTGAAACCATGATCCGAAGAAACAAATGCATATTATGAATATCAAAGAAGAAAAAGTTAAGAAAGAAGAATCGAAGGCTGGATATGACCAGAGTGGGAAGCTGGTTGGATCAGGATCAAGTCTCTATCTAGGTCACCTACCCCTAAAAAAGCTGGATTGACAAGGGCTAGATTGTCCAACTCGCAAGGATAGGTCAATTTTAGAAGAAGAAGAAAAGCTGGATGGCCTATCACAGAAGGTTACGGACACCGACCTGGAGCGTGCTCACCACCTTCGCGAGTTGGGTCAGTTCATACGGACGAATGGGACCCTGAAGATAACTCGACCAAAAATCCTGGGTGGATTATTAAAAGGTCCCGTCTCTCCTTCATCTCTCTCAGACAGCCACGTGTCCCTCATTAAAGGACTGTTCGATCAGCTCAACCTAGCCGGCATCAACACCGGCGCTTTCGACCTGAACCAGTTGTTCGACCTGAAGGTGGATAGGATGAAGGAGGCATCCAACGCACTTCACGTCCGCTTGGTATTTTAGTGGGCTGCTTTCCATCGCAGAAGATGACGGCAACAGCTGAAGCGACTCCGCCTTCACCGCCGGCAGCAAGCAGACCGGCCAGATTACACTCCGGTTCTTCACAGTACGAGTCTGCCCCTTCAGAGTAGATTCGACGGACTCATCTGTAGGTATTACCCGCATCGCGCTTGGCCCTAGGATAGCACCGCGTGTGGCAATGACCACGATGTTCGGGGAATACGGAGATCCAGATGTGCCCGACCGGAAGGAAGACAGGCGGCATTGCGTTCAGACCCGGACGATGGTGGCGGATCCAGATCCATGAGGCGAAGACGTGGATGTGCGAATTAAGACGGAATCCCGAGCCGACAGCCAAGCTGTCCCCCAAGTCTCCCCTCAAGTGGATCCTCAAGCTAACCCTCAAGTGCCGGATCACCTTCAGAACATGGTTTAGGCGATGATGGAACGATACTTGGAGGAACAACGTCGGGTTAGTGCCAGCTGCGGCATTCCGGTATCACCGGACCAGCCGGCTCGTCGTCAGAGGCGGGTGCCCGAGTCAGCCAGTACTATGCGAGGGAGACGATTGATGAAGACATGGAGTCAGTGCAGTCCAAGCTGAGTGAGCCCCGTGCCGTCTTGCCAAGTCGCCGGCCAAGTCGCCGACCTGGACGGCCAGCGAATAGGAAGCTGTCTTTCAGTTTCGTGGATATGGAATCGGTCAAGTCAGCCAGATGCCACTATGTTCCGGATGACCTGGATCTGGGGATGTCTCGCCGGGCCAATATGGCCTCAGCCCAAGCTTTCGATACGGACTCAGGAGCAATTACCACGGTTTGGATGTCAGCTACGTCCGAGTTGAAGGGTTTCACTGGACGGGACATGGATGATGACCAAGCCCGAGGATGGATGAGCAAGACGAAGTCAGTATTCCTCAGAGACCGTACGCCGGACTATGAAAAGTACCTGATTTTCGGAGACTTGATGAAGGGTCCGGCGAAACACTGGATCCAGCAGCTCAGCTGGGAAGTCCGAGACGATTGGAGGGAGCTGGTTGAAGATTTTGGAGAACAAATTTGTGATCGGGAATGTCGGTGGCACGCCAGTGCTTTCATACCAAGAAGCTGGCAGATGAGACCCCTCTGGAATACCTCCATCGTCTGAATGTCGCAGGAATGAGGGTCAACATACCGGTAAAAGAAGATTCCAGCCGGTCGGAAGCTGCCCGGGAACATGTGGAGCACTCATCAGCACGTCGGACGACCGGGAGCTGGCGGACCAGCTGGCGTTACTGCGATTGAAGAATACCACGGAGCTGGAGCTGACGCTGCGTACTTAATAAAGAGCGAAGAAGGGAGACCCCAAAGCAGCAGTTGGAGCAGGAAGATACAAGTCACGTTTTAACCCGGATCGAGGAAAACCGGCCGCCATCCACCAGGACGGCCCAAGCCGTCCGCATGGTGGCCCGAGAGCCGGATGCGACTAGTTCGGAAATGGAGTACCAGCGGTCTGGGGGCGAATCTGAGGAGGAGCAGTACGGGTACCTGTTCTCGGCGGAAGCCAGTCAGCAACCCAGGCTGCCATCTGGGTCCAGCCAGCAAAAGGGTTTTTCGGCTCGAACTGACCAGGATTACCCCAGACGGAAGTGTACCCACTGTGGATCCATCAAGCATGACGACCGGAGCTGCTGGAAGCGGATGACCTGCAAGAAGTGCGAAAGGAAAGGCCATCCGGCGGAACACTGATTGTTCACCTGCAAGACTTGCGGGGAAGTGCACGAGGCGGGACTGTGCCCTATTGAAGAATTCTACAACCAGATGAAGAAGTGGTACGTCCCGACCAAGCATGCTGGAATGTTGCCGCCCGGGATGAAAAAGATGTTAAACTAGATCGCTCGCCAGGTTGGAATCGGGTTCGAGCCGAGCGGTCTAGTGTTAGTATCTACGCATATGTCGGTAAGGAGGATAATCAAGAAACAAAGTAAAGCAAAGCGTAACCGACAATACATGTAAGTTTGACGATTACGTCACCCGATCCCCGAGCAGCAGGGCTGACCCTTTCCTGGTGAGAAGTATACGAACGGACGAATATTCTCGGTCTGAAGTGGTTATGGAATAAGGGATAAAAATCCGTATACGTTTCGCTTTCTTAGACTCAAGTCGCTTTCGTTGGTTCACAGCAAGGTCCTCTCTTGCTGCTACTGGTTTGCCCGGGGAAGGTTAAAGTAACCCACCGGAAGTCTCCGACCGAAGGTCGCGGCGTTGCGTATACTCACCTCAAGTCCCCCGTGTTTTACACGGTTAAATCTAGTATTTGAAGGTGTGGTAACGTTTTGGCTTACTGTGGGAGATTGTGGAGTTACATTTGGATTCCCATTTACGTACACGTTTGGATTTATCATTAGTTTAGCTGGCCGATCGACTATTCTCGGTCCAGCCCCCGAAGTATACAAAGTTCAAGTATATTGCCAATCGAGCTCCCCGGTGAAGATTTCCGCCCAGGAGCTACCACTAGTCCTAACCCTCGTCCCCCTTTTCGACGGACTATTAACCTTTCGCCCTAGGGTCCATCAAAAGAGCGTAACCGCCACTGCTGACGGGTACACAAGGTGAGCTTTATACAAGATAGACCATCCAAATCGTCACTGCCGAGGTGATGAAAGCGACCGGTCCAGCCAGCTTGATGCTGGTTCAGACCAAGAGCTGGATGGACGGCGTACCCCCTCCGACAGTCGGTCATCTGTGGCCCCCGTGGGTGTTCGCATCTCAGAAGTAATTTCTGAGAGTGACTACACCACACCACCACCATAACGATGACCAGTTGATCCAAGAGAGAGAGTTCTTTCCGTCTAAGAAGTCAAACGCTTGGGGGAAGAGACGCGCCATATGGATGAGCAGGTCGACTTCCTGGTCAAGCAGCTCTCTAATTCTCATATTGGCCGCTCCAGTGTTTATGAACAGTTGAGTGAGAATCAGAAAGAGGCTGATGATCGTCGGCGGGAGTTGACTCTCGCCCGAGTTAATTTCGAGACCTTGCAGTTAGATTAGTGCACTTGGACCCGTCGTTTTTTCGATCTGAAGAGGGTCGCACACCAGATCGACAAGTGGACCGATCTGAATGCTGATTCGGAATCGCTCCGGAACGTTTTACGTGGATTTCTCCAGTTGGTCGGCACCCTCGATCCGGCCAGTAAATCGCCAAGCAAGCTTACTGGATCGGACCCGTCCTCGCCAGCATTTTTTCTTGCTCTTCTTTCGCCGTTCGACGTGGAAGTCAATCAGCCGCCGGTCAACGAATCAGCGGCGCCTGAACCCGCACGGTCTGGTCTTTCCCCACTTCCGGAGCCATTCTAGCGCCGTCGGGTTCAGCAACCCGTAAAGGAAAAAAAATCTGAAGGGACAACGGTTCCTGCCAAGCGTCCTCGCCTCTTCGTCCCTGATTTCGATGATGATTCGACTGATTTGGACAAACGGGGCCCGGACCGCTTTGGCCAAGTCACGCAGTACCGGTCGTCGATCTTCGACAACAAGCTCAACGAAACCGGTTTCGTTAAGTCAAGCCATCGATATACCCTGTTCGGACGACGCTGGAGTGGACGAACTGGAAGAGAAAAGGCCGGCCCCGGCCACTCCAAGTGGTCTCCGTCGGCTAATGCGACGCCGATTGGCCGGCCTCCCAATTTTACTGGCGTCTTCATTCCTCTCCGCGTTCAGCCGTGAACCGAGATGATTACAGCTATGACCCAAGCAAAAAAATCATGGGCTTATTTGTTATTTCAGAGACCAGGCCGACAGCAACTTAACTTGCGTCTCGCCAGCCATGGGGTGCTCGTCAAGTATGGGACTGGTTCTCCAATTCAAGAAGAAGATTGTTCCTCGCTGTTTCTCTCGCCCAGGGAGATGGATTTTCCCTGCGAAGTTGTCGGCGCCTCCGCAGGACCAGTGGCATCCGGGTTTAATCCCGGCAAATGCTGTTGGGGTCATGATTGATTCAAAACCTTGGAATGTTCTTGCGACCCCTATGCCTGGGTTAGATTTCCCCGATCGCCTCTAGTTTCACGCCCTAAAGTCGCGTTTGGACCAGTTCTGCGAGGACCATGTCCAAGCGATATGGGAATCTAACCATCAGTTCTCGATCACCAGTAGTATGCGCAAGGATGATTGGTTGGAACAGTATTTCCATACCCGCAAACGTCACCGTAGCAAAGCCGGGGTCGCTTGGGCTGTAATTTTTGATTTCACGGTGGATGGCGTCCAAATCAACAAATATGACTTGGATGTTTTCCTGTTTCCCTCCGTATTGGACCTGCCTGTTCGCCGAGTGGAAGCGAGAGGAGTTACGCCAGACGCCGGAGATTGGTATCCCGGTTATCGGCATCCGATCTCGATCGTCTAGTTGCAAGACGTTTTGACCTTCGTCAATCACCAAGATCCCTGGCGAAACCAGAATCGACAAAATCCTATGGATCATCCGGGGCTTCAGATTTCTAGTCTGCGTGTGATGTATGACCCATACATTTCGCGACAACCAGTCTCATTTCATTTCTCTTTTAATTCATTAATATATCGCGTTAACGTTTCTTGTCTTTTTTGAGTTCCACTTTCGTGACCATATACCCAGGTTTCAGATCTTGTCTTCATTTTGCGTATTCGATTGTTCCACATGCATGTAAATGTAATTGTCATGAAATATATACACATTCGTCAACTCCAAACCAGCTCACTTTTCTTGATTTTGACTTAGTCGAATCGATTTCATTAGCCGATCAGAAGAGATGTGCCGATCCAGACTATTGGGATTCCTGGTCACCTTTCTTGTGAGTTTGCATAACACCGAATCGGTTCCGTCTCGACCGATCACGTTCAAATTCTCTTACTAAAGCTTCACAGCTGAGATCTCGTTCATCCACCCAAGTCAGATCGTCATAACCTTTCCACTGGACCAAGAAATTGCGATGGGATCGACCAAATGGGGTCCTTTTGCCCGATCGGGCGTCTAGAATCTTCTCAACTTCGAATTAACCTGGTTTTGGGACCATCAGGAAACTCGCTGACCAGCTTAAATTTCGACAAAACGAACAATCGGAAAAACTCCGTAATCGGTGCCTGCGCTGATCAACAGGGCGGCATGATCACCGGTCAGCTCAGAAACACGGAGCGGTCCGTGGCAAATATGTGCACTTCATCGCATATCACTTTTTTCAGGCGATCCAGCAAAAGCCAGACCCTTGATCCCGGTTCAATATTATGGGAATCAGCCTGATTGTTATTCCGATCAGCTCTTTCTTGCATCACTCTCCGGAATCGTTCAATGACCTGTTCTCGCGCGTGTTGGTAGTGGCGCTGTAGTCCCATACGCCACCGACGGGCCTCGCGATTCCGACCTCGGGTACATCCGACGGGGATCGCCGATTCGATAGTGGATCGAGGGTCCCAGCCATACGCCAAATAAAAGGGGGTGTCTCCCCTGATCCGATCAAAAGAAGAATTTAACGCAAATACGAACCTTTCTGCATATTCGTCCCAATCTTGTTGGGCGGAATCAGCAACATACAATGTATAGCTCTGGTCAGCGTCTATACCATCCGTTCAGCTTTGCCATTCGCTTGTGGCCGGTAGGCCATGATCGCACTTTGTTTCTGACCAAGCATCTGATTAAAGAATCGGAAAACTTCAGCCATAAAACCCGGTTCCCGACCGTGCCTGATTACTTCACTAGCACCAAATCGCCTGAAAACACATTCCTCAGTACTGCGGGCGACCTGCTGGGGTGTTCGAGTAGACCCAGCTTTAGCGATCACCAGTTCAGTATTGCATTTGAACGGTTTCGGCAGGGAAGGGATATAAAACATTGCTATTACTTGAAGGGGATAGATCGCCTGGATCTTTCCGGGTGATCTACCTCGAATGATCGACATACCCTTCCCGGTTTCGCAATCTGTACACTTCCAGCAAACTTTTGGACACTCCGATATAAATCTCTCCAGTGAAAATGCTTCCGAATTCTGTGGTGCATCCGGCCAAAACCCTGATGACCAAACGTTAAACTGACCAGATAGTGGTGTAAAATATCGGCTTGCAAATTTTCCATATTCACCAATTTCGCTGATCGTTTGAGATCCGCGTCAGCTTGATCAGCATAAGAATAAAAGAAAACGAATCGTTTCATCCTTTTCGTGATTGGAAGCGATTGTTTTACACAATTCTTCGCTTCGTTTTGGCTCCGTTTTTCCAGGTCACCGCTCAAAAGGCTTTTAAATCCACAATCCACTTTTCCTTATCTTGAGCCTTGATGATCCTTTCGATCCACAGCCTCTGCACTAACCCGGCCTGCGGATGTGTCGATCTGGTTTGTGATCTCGTCATGATCGATATTTGTGCTAAAATTCTTTTGTCTTTCGAGTTAACCAGCTCGGGTAACCTATTGATTTCGACCAATTCCTCCGACACTGCATTGTCCGTGATCACCGATCCGGTCTGATCACGCATGACTATTGTGGAAGATGATCAGCACTCCTGTTCCAGTCGCGCTTCACGTGCAAAGGGTCATGATTCGACCATCCTCGTAGGATTTTCAATACGGGATCATTCAAAAACTTTCAGGCTCGGTGCCTTACAGTCGATTTCCCCGGGAATTTGTCGGATCACCAAATTTGAATCTCTACATATGATTACCCTTCTTTGCTTTTGTTCTTGAAGGAGATCCAAACCCAGAAACCAACCACGGTATTCGGCTTCGTTTATTGTAATACCTGGAGTATAATCTGAACCAACAGATATGATAGTCCACTCCGGTAATTCCACAACAACGCACCATACGCCCCGACACCTATCTTTACGCTCGCAAATTCGTCGAAACTTATGACGATCAAGTCCTCATCCGATCCCACGACCTGCGGGGGTATAATAATCGATTCTCGCGGTTGTTTCCGAGGGGCAACCTCGATCAGGGCTTCGTCGACTTCTGACCTGGGGGGGGGGTGAACGGGCTGCTAAGGTGCCGAGAATTTCTTCTTCACGCTTGGTACATTTGATGTATTCCAAAGTCCAACGGGATAATAACGCTGACCATCGCCCAATCTTCCTTCAATTCCGGCCGAAGACAATAACCAAGCTAAAGTGGACCGTCTAGAAAGAACCTAAATCTGTCTGGTCACCAGCATCAAATAATAGACGTCCAATATGCGTAATAGTGCCAGCACTTCTTTATCCACCATGCCATAGCTAACCGCATTCGGTTTCAACGTCCGGCTTGTAAACGTCACTGGATAATACACCCCATCATGATCTTGGACCAGTGCAGCTGATATTGTCCACTTACTTGCATGTCAAATCACCACGGGAATCTTCTCCGGATCGAAATGTTTTAGTATCGGGTTCAAAACCATCTTCGCCTTCAGCATGCTGAAAGCTACCATAGGTTGTTCGATATGACCTTCTGATCCAGAAACGGTTCGGTCGATCAGAGAGCCTGGTTTGAGGTCCGATTCGTTCAATTCAGCTTCGTGACTGGTCTCGTTCGGTGATTTTCCCAACTGATTACGTTCTCGTGGCCTGTGATAATCAACTTCTTTTAACTCGTATAATATAGCAACGTATATCGTAAAATCTTCGATAAACGGGTTATAAAAATTCAGGGATGCGAGAAAAGACTGCATAGCTTTTAGCGATCGGGGAAAGAAAGGTTACTTAGTGCACCTAAACCATTCAGATTTACCTCCAAACCCTGAATCGACACATTATGATTAAGATAAGCGACCTTGAGCTGACCAGAGAGGCTCTTGACCACACTGATTGATAGATTATCCCACTGGCACCGTTACAAACTGACCTAACTTGAGGAACTGAACGTGAGCGCCATATAGAGGCCGCCAGCCAGCTGGATCAGCACCTCGTCAGGCAGCGTCAATGTCCCATGAGATAAATCCAATCGTATGCCGGCAGGGACCATAAAGTCCATCCCCAGAATTGCATCCTGTCCGGCTAGCTTACCTACCCAGGTAGTAAAGTAGTACACCAAAGCCCCATCCAGCATAATATTAACTCTTTTTCTTCCTTGGGTTATGTACAAACTTTTTCCAATACCGATACACTCTTGCCGCTTCATCTCATCAATTTCAAATCCAACCTTACGAGCAAAGGTGGTGTCAACGATGGACACTTCTTCGCCAGGTTCAAAAAGCATGGTGGCCTTCTGGTTATTAATTTTACCATCGGCCTTGGCTTGCTTGAACCAATTATCCGGCGAATGGTATTTCCAATAACCTCGCGATTCACCGAGTAATAAATTCAATTCCATAACCACTTCAGACCGAGAATATTCGTCCGTTCGTATACTTCTCACCAGGAAAGGGTCAGCCCTGCTGCTCGGGGATCGGGTGACGTAATCGTCAAACTTACATGTATTGTCGGTTACGCTTTGCTTTACTTTGTTTCTTGATTATCCTCCTTACCGACATATGCGTAGATACTAACACTAGACCGCTCGGCTCGAACCCGATTCCAACCTGGCGAGCGATCTAGTTTAACATCTTTTTCATCCCGGGCGGCAACATTCCAGCATGCTTGGTCGGGACGTACCACTTCTTCATCTGGTTGTAGAATTCTTCAATAGGGCACAGTCCCGCCTCGTGCACTTCCCCGCAAGTCTTGCAGGTGAACAATCAGTGTTCCGCCGGATGGCCTTTCCTTTCGCACTTCTTGCAGGTCATCCGCTTCCAGCAGCTCCGGTCGTCATGCTTGATGGATCCACAGTGGGTACACTTCCGTCTGGGGTAATCCTGGTCAGTTCGAGCCGAAAAACCCTTTTGCTGGCTGGACCCAGATGGCAGCCTGGGTTGCTGACTGGCTTCCGCCGAGAACAGGTACCCGTACTGCTCCTCCTCAGATTCGCCCCCAGACCGCTGGTACTCCATTTCCGAACTAGTCGCATCCGGCTCTCGGGCCACCATGCGGACGGCTCGGGCCGTCCTGGTGGATGGCGGCCGGTTTTCCTCGATCCGGGTTAAAACGTGACTTGTATCTTCCTGCTCCAACTGCTGCTTTGGGGTCTCCCTTCTTCGCTCTTTGTTAAGTACGCAGCGTCAGCTCCAGCTCCGTGGTATTCTTCAATCGCAGTAACGCCAGCTGGTCCGCCAGCTCCCGGTCGTCCGACGTGCTGATGAGTGCTCCACATGTTCCCGGGCAGCTTCCGACCGGCTGGAATCTTCTTTTACCGGTATGTTGACCCTCATTCCTGCGACATTCAGACGATGGAGATATTCCAGAGGGGTCTCATCTGCCAGCTTCTTGGTATGAAAGCACTGGCGTGCCACCGACATTCCCGATCACAAATTTGTTCTCCAAAATCTTCAACCAGCTCCCTCCAATCGTCTCGGACTTCCCAGCTGAGCTGCTGGATCCAGTGTTTCGCCGGACCCTTCATCAAGTCTCCGAAAATCAGGTACTTTTCATAGTCCGGCGTACGGTCTCTGAGGAATACTGACTTCGTCTTGCTCATCCATCCTCGGGCTTGGTCATCATCCATGTCCCGTCCAGTGAAACCCTTCAACTCGGACGTAGCTGACATCCAAACCGTGGTAATTGCTCCTGAGTCCGTATCGAAAGCTTGGGCTGAGGCCATATTGGCCCGGCGAGACATCCCCAGATCCAGGTCATCCGGAACATAGTGGCATCTGGCTGACTTGACCGATTCCATATCCACGAAACTGAAAGACAGCTTCCTATTCGCTGGCCGTCCAGGTCGGCGACTTGGCCGGCGACTTGGCAAGACGGCACGGGGCTCACTCAGCTTGGACTGCACTGACTCCATGTCTTCATCAATCGTCTCCCTCGCATAGTACTGGCTGACTCGGGCACCCGCCTCTGACGACGAGCCGGCTGGTCCGGTGATACCGGAATGCCGCAGCTGGCACTAACCCGACGTTGTTCCTCCAAGTATCGTTCCATCATCGTTTCGTAGTAGCTTATGGTTACGTCACATGATATTTTGGGTGTCATACGTAACTCTAAATAGACTACCATAAAGGAACATCTCTAGTCGTGTGATCTATTCTATTCTCTCTGCAATCACCGCTTCAACACATTCAAAATCTGATGAAGAGGGCACAACTGACAACTCAATAGTCAAGACACGTATTGGTGCTCGCTTTGAGCTAGCTTATATTCATGTAGTGTTTTTTCCACTGGACGATATTTGTACAATGTGGTGAGCTGACACTTGACGTCCTTTGAATCAATTACCGCCCGCTTTCACTTACGTTGGAAAAGATATATTGGTGCGCCGAGTCGGTTACGTTTGAACTGAGTCACCATACAAATTAAAGTTAAAGAGAAACAAGCAGCAACCACACTACATCTCGGACGTTTCAAATTATAAGAATACAAGGCGTGTTATAAATCTTGTGGCAAGTCCTTCAGACGTAATTATGACTGCTTTTTGGATTAAAATGTCAATTCGTTCTTCCCTTAATAAACCGAGAAAGGCACTTACTGGTTGAAAGCACCGCATTCGACTGACGTTGTAGCATTGTCAATGTTAGCGAAAAAAATCAACGGTGTTTAGCTGCGTTTAGTTCTACGTGGCTAACCACCCATAAAAATTTCGAGCAAGCAGTACGGCAAATGGCTACTTTAATCTCACGGGGCTGTACATCAGCAACAAGGATACAAATTTCTGTCAGTCTTCTTGATAACTAATTTCGTCATTCCAATAAACCTTTGTCTTCTCCTTGACTTCTTTCCTCCGCCTTCGTTTGTTCTTTCCTGTCCTGCTTTTATTATTCAAAAAAATTTCGAACATTGGAATAAGTTCATCAAGAAGCAATGTCATGCCTTCTCCGTGCTCTACTGACAATGAAATCGCTTCGCACATCCTCGTGTACCTTGGGATTATCTCGACGAAGCCAGCGAAAAAAGTACGTGTCCATGGGCGTAAAACCCTCTCGAACGTCAATTAAAAGAAAACGAGGTCATCCTCGTCGACTGGGCGTAATTTCTGTTCGAGCATTCCTTCCTGCAATGTCACATCTTCCAACCCTTCCGTGTTCGCCACGTCCAATTCAAGTCCCGCAATGTTAGAACGGGCATAGCGTCGGTCACGTGTTGTCCGGGGACATTGTGCACAATGGCCGAGCGAGTCTTAGTCAGACGTCATGCAGATGACTTGGATTTTGTATTGAAATCTACGGTACACGGATAGATCTACTGTTCTATTTTGGCTCCGAATAGCATAGACCAGCGTATTTTTTGGCTTAAAATAGCAATAGCGCAACGACTGGCTAGCAGAATTGTGCTATATGCGATAAATTACCGAATAGTAGTGGTTCTCACGTTTGGAATGTAGGTACTTTCAATCAGCGCAAACCTACGGCTGCGAGCCGTGAGTACCTTTTACCTGCAAGAATGCCACCAAATTTCAATGCAAGGAAGAAGTTAAGCGGCGCCAAGTGATTGTAATATTAGATCAGGCGTAAGACGTCGAAGGGTTACCAACTACTTAACCGTGACGATCACAAAGGTATTCACAAGAAACTGAATTGAGATGCTAGCGAATCACGTCCTGACAAGAGATGGTGGCGCTGCTGGACTCGCCGCTCAACAGGGCTGGATATTTTTAAAGTGTGTTTTATATTTTTTTAGTAATACCATTGCTCGGATTACACTTACAGTGCATTATTCCTGCAGATATACATTCAGAGCACAAAGGGTGCGTTAATTGAGGTAAGTTCTCAGATCCGTGTGCCCCGAACATGCAAACGCTTCGCAGGTCTTATGGGTAAATGTATACTATGGCTTTTGACATGATGTGATGGTTTTGACACTTTGTCTCAATGGAATAGTGTCACTGCAGCACACGCTCAAGATCACGACATTCATCATGAAGCCAAAAGCACTTATTTTGAAGCAGGAAATTCTAGGAGCTGTGACGCTCCTTTCGTTTTCTTTAGATGAATCCTTACCTTACGTAGGTATAGGACCATCAGTATTTATTTATGTAGCTGTTACAGGAGAGTTGCTGAGTGAACTCGTTGTCTTGAAACAGGATATTTTACACGGCTGCGACATCGTTCAACTTGCAACGGGTTCTTCATGTGGCCGTGTTCTAGGGTTGAAAAAGTATTTTGCGATTGGGTTTTTGATGCGCATGTGCTGCTAGAGAATGCTGTTGCTGCGAAAGAGACGAAAAATCTGCTGGTTGCAGTTGGACTGGCACATAATATGGTACAAATGTGGTGTAGTCGCTCTCAAAAAAAATTCCTGAGACGCGAACACCCACGGGGGGCCCAGACGACTGACTGTCGGAGGGGGTACTCCGTCCATCCGAGTCATGATCCGAATCCGGCATCCGGCCGGCTGGATCGGTCATTCCATCCGCTTGTTCGTGACTACTCGGATGTTGCATGTTGAAAGCTCACCTTGTGTACCCGTCAGTACTGGGTGGTTTGCTCTCCTGGTGGACCCTAGGGCGAAAAGTGTAAATCCGTCGAATAGGGAGATGAGGGTTAGGACTAGGGGTAGCTCCCGGGCGGAAATCGTCACCGCGGAGCTCGTCGGGCAATACACTTGAACTTTGTATAGTGACGGCTGGACCGAGAACAATCAATCGGCCAGCTAAACCAATAATATACTTGAACTTTGTATAGTGCCGGCTGGACCGAGAATAATCAATCGGCCAGCTAAACCAATTACAATGAAGGGTGAATCCAAATGTGTATGTAGGGTAGATATAACTCCACACACTTCCACAGAAGGCCAAAATGTCACCACTTCCCAATTAATACCGTGTTCAAAACACGGGCGACTTGAGGTGAGTATACGAAGACGCCGCGACTCCCGGTCAGGGGACTTCCGGTGGGTTAACTTAACCTTCCCCGGGCAAACCAATAGCACCAAGAGGGGACCTTGTTAGCCCTCTGCTGTGAACCAATGAAAGCGACTTGTGTCTAAGAAAGCGAAACGTATACTGATTTATCCTATATCCAATACTCCCTTTTGTGTGACCTACCCCAAATAGCCCGGCTAACTCCGATTTTGTGTACCCGCCTGGCCGGTACACCGAACCCAACTGGTACCAGTCCGGATGGTACATTGTACCCGGCTGGCTCGGCCGAATGGCCATCCATCCAAGCTCCCTGGCCGCTGGCGCTAGCAATTCCTTGGCAGCTTCTCATCCGATCCGGGTGCCTCCTTCATCCACTAGAACACTCATCTTCCTTCAGGCTCTTTTCACTCATACCTTCCAAACAATCCGCCACCGATTCGCCCTTTGGTCCGCGGTCGTCCCGTCCGCTTAGCCTGCTAGCTCGACTGTTCATGCCCTCTATCACGTTCGTCCGGCCTGATCCCAGGCCTGGCGTCGTCCGGCCGCTCGTAGGTGCGTCCGGCGGCTCTCGGATCCCGTCCTCTATTGACCAGTCCGGGCATCCAGCTAAGGGTGACATTTCAACCAATCAGGTGAGGGCATCCATCATCATTAGTCCGTTAATTTCTGGAACACTTCACCACAGCCGCCCCTGAGCCTTGTCGCAGCCGCACAACGGTTGAGGCACGCGCTCACCACATCTCTCACACTTTGACTTCCACCGCCCCTATGTCCGACCGTGACAGCGCCCCCATCGATCCCCTGCCGGGCCACTTCCCGGCCAATACGCAGCCATCGGCCGTAGGCCCAGATGCCCATCCGGCCGGCTTAGAGCGTCGTCCAGGGCAGCCCGACGTGGCTGCCCTGCAAGCTCAAATTGCTGCTCTAACCACTCAAGTGGCTAGCCTAGAGCAGGCTAACACCGAGTTGGCTGTGACCGCACGGTTGGCTAGTCAACAAGCGGATGAAGCCCGGGTCCGGGAGGTACTGGCCACCTTCCAATCCCGAGACCGCATCAGCCGACTGGAAAGTGAGAAGACCGACCTTCTCCAAGCGAGAGATCACTTCCAACAGCAGTCGGACTCACAGCGCATCTTGAACCAGAAGGCCATAGCCGCCTTGAAAATCCAGAGTAAGTACCTTTTCGCCTATTCAGGGTCGTCTCCCCACTCGCTCACTCTGTGTGTGTTCTCAGAACAAAACGTCACGAGTCTCCGCGTCTTGATGGTCGAGTCTTTTCAGACCGCGCGCGAGTTGGCGGCGCGCTACGATAGCTACATCAAACTCTCTCAACGATTGGAGAGTTCGCAACTAGAGCTGGGCAATTTGGAGTTTCGCCGGATCCGGCTCGCCAAGAAGCTAACGAAATATCAGAAGGCGCTGTACCAGTCGGCCTCCGCATCGCCTGAGCTCCAGCGCCGAATTCGGGAGCTTGAGGCCGCGTACACTGAGACCCAATCGGGTGTGGGTGAAGCCCGGGAGGCGTTTTCCCAGCTTGCGGAGGAGCGCGCGGACTGCCTGTTTTCTCTAAAGGAAGATCGAGCTCGGCTAGCCGCGTCGGGCGCCCGGGTGGGGCGTCTAATGAAGGGCCCTGCCCCCATCCGGGAGGCTATTAGGCACCTCCTCGACTTAGCTTGTCCGCGGGATCCTGATCCGGCCGCTTCCGCTACGCCACTTCTCCCGTCAGCCGCTGGTTCTACCACGGGCGTCCGGACATCCAGCGCGGAGGCGTCCGCCCCAGGATCGGTGACCGGTAGCACGGTAAAGGCTTCTCGTCTACGGATTTGGGATACTTCTCAAGACCATAACCCGCCACCAGTGCCAGCCGGCGAGCCGGCGGCTTCTCTATCGTCCACTGAAGATTCCCCTGCCCATAAGAAAAAGCGTCGGGCCAGCCGGGTTGCGTCGCTCCGCGGCCCTGTGGCAGCCAAACGGCCTAAACGGTCCGCCGCGCCGGCGAGCGCGGCTCTAGGTCATGGAGACAACGGGCCGGGTCCCAACCCCACTTCGATCTCAGCCCCGCCGGCTTCTGGGAAGTTCCCCCATCGTCCTCGCGTTACAAGATCTTCGTCTAAAGCTTCGTCTACCCCGGCTCTCCTTAGAGTCTCCCCCCATGATCCTCAAGGCCCGTCTACCGCCTCTCCTGATGGAGAGGGAGCACCCGGCCTACCAGAAATGGACTGTGATGAGGTCGCCGCTGAGGGCTACGAGGAGTTACCTTCCCCGGACCCCTTCGTGTTCGACGAGAACGAATCCAAGGAGTCCTCAGAGGAGTCTCCCCCGTTGTGGACTCCCCGCCGGACGGTCATGACGGCCCCTGAACTGGCCGCGGCTCTTCCCTGGTCAAAGGCGCAGTTGGAAGGCTTGCGTGTCCAAGACCTCACTGGTGCCCTTGTCACCCGGACATTGACTCGCCCGCCGTTGTGGATATTTCCGCCGGTTCCCGCTATGCCCAAGGACACGGACTGGGATGCCAAGGTAGTGGCGATCGGACTGTTGGGCGCGATCTTATCCCACAAACCTTGGACCGTACTGGCGACAAAGATGCCAGACATAGGTCTACCCCATGACGGCTGGTTCGCGGATTTTCGGGAAGTCTGTAACGGGTACCTCTCTCGGCATGGGCAAGCCATCTGGGAGTCTACCCATCATCTCTTCATTTCCGTTGACGCCGGACGTGAGTCCCCCGAGCTAGCCAAATACCGAGCCGACCGCAAGAATCGTCGAAACCGCGCGACTGAGGGCTGGACCAAGCTCTGCAACTTCGTTGTTGACGGAATCCAGCGCGGCCACTGCGACTTGGACATTTTTCTCCACCCTATCATGCTACATCTGGCCAACCGCCGGGTGGAGAAAAGCGGAAATTCGGCCGAAAGCGGGACTTGGTATCCAGGATTGGGTCGGCGTCAGGCTACCACTCTCCAAGCTTCGCTCGATGAGATCGACCAACAGGAACCGTGGCGCAACCAGTACCGGCAGGACCCCGATCGCCACCCTGGCCTCCGCGTGCCTCGACTCCGGAACAAGTTCTGCTGAGCTTCGCCAGGGGTGATTCATGCGGCTAGCCTTGCATATTCCTATCTTCTTCATTCATTAATGGCTATTAGCCTCGATAATACATTTTCCTTTCCATTTTCCACGTAGTAACCACTTGTTCATCTTTCTCATCCGACATCTCCCATCCGGCACCATACTGATTCGAAGATTACTCCAACATCCGATCCATCCGGCACCATACTGATTCGAAGATTACTCCAACATCCGATCCATCCGGCACCATACTACCTGAAGATCACTCCAACACCCGATCGGCCCACTTCTGACCAGACTAGTTTCCATCCGCCGATTGCTCGACTGACTGGTGTCAGTTGATCCGGCCGTGCCTGCTGCCCGGAAGCCGGACGGACTAATTCTCCGCCCCACATTCTTCATGGGTCTGCATGACCCCGAAGGGGCTTAAGCTCGCCCGCCGGCGATCGAATTCTCTCATTAAAGCTCCATAATTTAAATCCAGTTCGTCCACCCACGACCGCTCCTCGCAATTTTTCCACTGCACGAGGAACTCTCTGTGGATCCGTCCAAACCGAGTTTCCGTCCATTCCGAACGTCCAAAATTTCTTCTACCTCGTACTCATCCGGGTCTAAAGGCTTGTCCCAGCTATCAGTAAAGCTTCATCGAAATCCAGCCGGTCGCTCTCCACCGTAAGGCGTGTATTCGGGCGGTCCGGGAAATGCTTAACCAACTTCAACTTGGAAACATGCACTATCGGGAAAACGCTACATTCCGTGCCTGCCGTGACCAGCTTAACTGCATGATCCCCGACCAGTTCTGCTACTCGGAAGGGGCCATGCCACATATGCGCCAACTTCCGTGCATAGCCCTCCTTGACCCGATCCAGATACAGCCATACCCGGGAGCCGGGCTCTATGCCGTGTTCCCTGGCTCGGTCGTTGTTTTGATCGGCGCGGTCCTTGATTGCTTGTCGGAGGCGTTCGTTTACTTGTTCCCTCGCCAGTGAATAGTGGCGTTGCACTCCCATCCTCCAGCGGCGGGCGTCTCTGTCCCGGCTTCTGGTGC
>MIQA02005323.1:0-10449 GCA_001887855.2 Sclerospora graminicola | reverse complement strand
CCATTGTGGTGTAGTCGCTCTCAGAAAATCTTCCTGAGACGCGAACACCCACGGGGGTCCCAGACGACTGACTACCGGAGGGGGTACTCCGTCCATCCGAGTCATGATCCGATCCGGCTTGAGGCCGGCTGGATCGGTCGCTTCCATCCGCTTGATCGCGACTGCTCGAATGTTGCATGTTGAAAGCTCACCTTGTGTACCCGTCAGTACTGGGTGGTTTGCTCTCCTGGTGGACCCTAGGGCGAAAAGTGTAAATCCGTCCAATAGGGAGATGAGGGTTAGGACTAGGGGTAGCTCCTGGGCGGAAATCGTCACCGGGGAGCTCGTCTGGCAATACACTTGAACTTTGTATAGTGCCGGCTGGGCCGAGAATAGTCGATCGGCCAGCTAAACCAATAAGACACTTGAAGTTTGTATAGTGCCGGCTGGACCGAGAATAATCAATCGGCCAGCTAAACCAATAACAATGAAGGGCGAATCCAAATGTGTATGTAAAGTAGATATAACTCCACACTCTTCCACAGAAGGCCAAAATGTCACCACTTCCCAATACTTAATACCGTGTTCAAAACACGGGCGACTTGAGGTGAGTATACGAAGTCGCCGCGACTCCCGGTCAGGGGACTTCCGGTGGGTTAACTTAACCTTCCCCGGGCAAACCAATAACAGCAAGAGGGGACCTTGTTAGCCCTCTGCCGTGAACCAATGAAAGCGACTTGTGTCTAGGAAAGCGAAACGTATACTGATTTATCCTATATCCAATACTCCCTTTTGTGTGACCTACCCCAAATAGCCCGGCTAACTCCGATTTTGTGTACCCGCCTGGCCGGTACACCGAACCCAACTGGTACCAGTCCGAATGGTACGTTGTACCCTGCCGGCTCGGCCGGATAGCCACCCATCCGCGCCCCTCGGCCGCTGACGCTAGCAGTCCCTTGGCAGCCCTTCCTACGATCCCGGTGCATACTCTTTCCACTAGAACAATCCTCTTCTTTCGGGCTCCCTTCTCTCCATCCCTATGAACAGTCCGCCATCGTGGCCGTTCGCCCTCCGCGCCTCGGCCGTCCAACCTCCATAGTCCTTCCGTCTGCTCAGCCCGCTTATCCGACTATCCTCGCCCCTAATCAGGTCCGCCGACTTGATTTCCAGCCAGGCACCGCCCGACCGCCTACAAGGGTGCCTGGCAGTCCCAAATTGCATCTTATTCCTGGCCGGTCTGGGCATCCGGCTTAGGGTAACATTTCAGCCAATCCGGTGCGGGCATCCATCATCATTAGTCCGTTAACTTCTGGAGCACTTCACCACAGCCGCCCCTGAGCCTTGTCGCAGCCGCACAACGGTTGAGGCACGCGCTCATCACATTTCCCACACTTCGATTTTCAACGCCTCTATGTCTGATCGTAACAACGCCCCCATTGCTCCTGTGCCGGGCCACTCCCCGGTCAATACCCAGCTATCGGCCGTAGGACCGGATGCTCATCAGGCCGGCCCAGAGCATCGCCCCGGGCAACCTGACCTGGCCGCTCTGCAAGCTCAAGTCGCTGCGTTGACCGCTCGCGTAGCCAGTCTAGAGCAAGCGAACACCGATTTGGCTGCGACCGCCCGGCTGGCTAGCCAGCAAGCAGACGAATCCCGGGTCCGGGAAGTCCTGGCGACTTTTCAGTCTCGCGACCGAATTGGCCAGCTGGAAAGTGAGAACGCCGACCTTCTCCAAGCGAGAGATCGCCTCCGAAAACAGTCGGACTCACAGCGTGTCCAAAACCAGAAAGTCATGGCTGCCTTGAAAATCCAAAGTAAGTATCTTCCGCTTGTTCTGGTTCGCCTCCCCACTCATTCACTCCGTGTACGCTCTTAGACCAAAACGTCATGAACCTCCGTGTCTTGATGATCGAGTCTTTCCAGACCGCGCGTGAGTTGACGACGCGCTACGACAGCTATATCAAGCTCTCCAAACGGTTGGAAGGTGCGCAGCAGGAACTGGGCAATTTGGAGTTTCGCCGGATCCGTCTTGCCAAGAAGCTGACCAAGTACCAGAAGGCGCTATATCAGTCGGCCGATGCATCGGCCGACCTTAAGCGCCGGATCCGGGAGCTTGAGGCCGCATACGCTGAAACCCAATCGGGTGTGAGTGACGCCCGGGAGGCGTTCACTCGGCTTGCGGAGGAGCGTGCGGATTGCTTTTCTTCTCTCAAGGAAGATCGGGCTCGTCTAGCAGCTTCGGCGTCCCGGGTGAGAGGTCTCATGAAGGGTCCTGCTCCCATCCGGGAGGCTATCAGGCACCTCCTTGACTTGGCCTGTCCGCGAGACCCTGGTCAGGCCGCTTCCGCCACGCCCCTTCTTCCGTCAGCTGCTAATTCCGCCGCGGCCGTTCAGACATCTGACACGGGAATTCCCGCCCCCGGTCCAGCGACCGGTGATACGGGAAAAGTTTCTCGCCTACGGATTTGGAATTCTTCCCAGGACCCTAACCCGCCGCTAGCGCCAGTCAACCAGCAGGCGGCTTCTCCCTTGTCCACTGAAGATCCACCTGGGCACAAAGGCAAGCGTCGATCCAGTCGGGTTACGTCGCTTCAAGGCCCCGTGGCAGCCAAACGGCCCAAACGGTCCGCCGCGCCGGTGAGCGCGGCCCTAGTCCATGGGGAGAGCGGGCCGAGTCCTAGACCCACTTCGATCCCGGCTTCACCGGCTTCGGGAAAGTCCCCCCGTCGTTCTCGCGCTGCCAGATCTTCGTCGAAGGCTCCGACTACTCCGGCTCTCCTTAGCGTTTCCCCTCATGATCCCCAAGGTCCATCCACCGCCTCTCCTGATGGAGAAGAAGCGTCTGGCCTATCGGGGTTGGATTCTGACGAGGCTACCACTGAGGACCTCGAGGAATTGCCTTCCCCAGACCCCTTCGCCTTCGACGAGAACGAGTCCAAGGAATCCTCGGAGGAGTCTCCTCCGTTGTGGATTCCCCGCCGGAAGGTCATGACGGCCCTCGAACTGGCCGCGGCGGTCCCTTGGTCAAAGGCGCAGTTGGAAGGCCTGCGTATCCAGGACCTCACTGGAGCCTTGGTCACCAAGTCATTGACTCGTCCGCCGCTGTGGATATTCCCACCGGCCCTCGCTGTGCCCAAGGCCGAGGACTGGAATGCCAAGCTAGTGGCGATCGGGCCGCTGAACGCAATTTTGTCCCAGGAACCTTGGGCCATACTGGCGACAGAGATGCCGGACATCGGCCTGCCCCAAGCCGGCTGGTTCGCGGAATTGCGGAAAGTCTGCAAGGAGTACCTCTCCCGGCATGGACAATCCATCTGGAAGTCGACTCATCACCTTTGCATTTCCGTTGCCGCCGGGCGCGAGTCTCCCGGGCTAGCCAAGTACCGGACCGACCGCAAGAACCGTCGCAACCGCGCGACTGAGGGCTGGGCTAAGGTCTGCAACTTCGTGGTCGATGGAATCCAACGTGGCCACTGCGACTTGGACATTTTCCTCCACCCGATCATGCTACATCTGGCCACCCGCCGCGTGGAGAAGAGCGGGATCTCGGCCGAAGGCGGGACTTGGTATCCGGGTTTGGGTAAGTGTCAGGTTCCCACTCTCCAAGCTTCGCTCGATGCGCTCGACCAACAAGATCCGTGGCGCAACCAGTTTCGGCAGGATCCCGATCGTCACCCTGGCCTCCGCGTACCCCGACTCCGGAACAAGTTTCGCTGAGCTTCGTCAAGGGTGTCCCACGAGGCTAGCCTTGCATACATCGTCTTTTTTATTTGTTACTGGCTGTTAACCTCGATAATACACTTTTCTTTCCATTTTTTACGTAAGTAACCGCTTGCTCATCTTCTTCGTCTGACTTCTCCCATCCGGCACCATACTGATTCGAAGACAACTCCGGAAAACCACTCCATCCGGCACCATACTGAATCGAAGACAACTCCGGAAAACCACTCCATCCGGCACCATACTGAATCGAAGACAACTCCGGAAAACCATTCCATCCGGCACCATACTGATTCGAAGATAACTCCGAAAAAAGACCGATCGGACCCGACTAGCTCCATCCACCGATTACTCGGCTGAGTGGTGTTATCTGGTCCGGCCGTGCCTGTTGCCCTGGGGCCGGGCGGACTAGTTCTCTGTCCCACCTTCTTCGTGGGTCTGCATAACCCCGAAGCGATTCCGGCTAGTCCGCCGGCGGTCGAACTCTCTCATTAAAGCTCCGCAATTTAAGTCTAGCTCGTCCACCCACGACTGCTCCTCGCAATTTTTCCACTGCACGAGAAACTCCCTGTGAATCCGCCCAAACCGGGTTTTCCGTCCGTTCCGGACGTCCAAAATTTCTTCTACCTCGTACTCGTCCGGGTCTAACGGCTTGTCCCAACTGTCCTCCGGCAGCAGAGCTTCATCGAAATCTAACCGGTCATTTTCCCCCGCAAGGCGTATATTCGGGCGGTCCGGGAAGTGCTTCGCCAACTTCAACTTGGAGACATGTACTATCGGGAAAACGCTGTATTCCGTACCGGCCGTGACCAGCTTAACTGCATGATCCCCGACCAGTTCTGCCACTCGGAAGGGGCCATGCCACATATGCGCCAGCTTCCGTGCATAGCCTTCCTTGACCCGATCCAGATACAGCCACACCCGGGAGCCGGGCTCAATGCCGTGTTCTCCGGCGCGGTCGTTGTTTTGGTCGGCGCGATCCTTGATTGCTTGTCGGAGACGTTCGTTTACTTGTTCCCTCGCCAGTGAGTAGTGGCGCTGCACTCCCATCCTCCAGCGGCGAGCGTCTCTGTCCCGGCTTCTGGTGCACCCTATTGGTATGGCGGCTTCCAAAGTGGATCGGGGATCCCATCCGTAAGCCAGATAAAAAGGGGTGTCGCCCCTTACCCGGTCGTACGACGAGTTGAGAGCAAAAACCAGTCTCTCGGCATATTCGTCCCAGTCGCATTGGTCCGCCTCCACCACGTACATCTTGAGGGCTCTGGTTAGGGTCTGGACCATCCTTTCAGCCTTTCCATTCGCCTGCGGGCGGTAAGCCATAGTGGCGCTCTGCTTCTGTCCTAGGATCTTATTGAAAGCTCGGAATACGTCTGCCATAAATCCGGGCTCCCTATCGTGTCGGATGACCTCGCTCGCCCCGAAACGCCTGAACACACATTCTTCGTAACTTTGCGCAACCTGTTGGGCGGTACGGGTGGAACTAGCCTTTGCTATAACCAGCCCGGTAAACAAATCCGTCCAGATCAGCAGCTCCGTATACCCATTTCGAGATTTGGGTAAGGACGGGATATGGTCCATCGCGATAACTTGAAACGGATAAGTGGCCTGTATGTTTCCAGGCGACCGTCCTCTGATGGTCGGCCGGCCTTTCCCGGTTTCGCAATCTGGACAGCTCCCCACGTAGGCCTGAACGCTACGGTAAAGCCCCCGCCAGTGGAAATGTGTCTTGACCTTGTGATATGTCCGGCCGATTCCCTGATGCCCCCCTTCCAAGCTCACATGGTAATGATGGAGAATATCCGGCTGTAGAGTAGCGGGTACGACTAGCCGAGCTGATCTATCTCTCTCGATCTCCGGCTGGTCGGCGTCTCGGTAGAAGAACAGTAGCCCGTTTTCGTCCACTTCGTAATCCGGGGCCAACTTGAAACATTCCTTAGCTTGTTCGGCGGTCAATTTATTCACTTCTCCGTTAAGGTACGCCTTGAGATCCACTATCCACGCTTCCTCGTTCTGCGCTTGGAGAATCCGCTCTGCTCGCAACTGTTGAACTATCCCCTCGGTCATTGTTTCTGGGGATAGTGGGCCATCGGCTGAAGAACGACGCTTCTGCGATCGGGTGACGGCGTTCACCCGGATTGTCTCTTCCGTGTTGGCTGGATGGATGATCTCGGGCAACCGGTTGATCTCCGTCAGGTCTGATAACAGAGCCGGATCGGAAACCGTTACCCCCACGTTGTCGCGCATGGCCAGCGTGGCCAAGTGATCCGCGCTCTTATTCCAGTCTCGTTTGACGTGCAGCAATTCGTGTTCCGGCCACCTCCGCAAGGCGGACATAACCCGATCATTTAGCAGTCTCAGCCGCGGCGCCTTGCAATCTATCTCTCCGGTGATTTGCCGGATCACTAGGTTGGAATCACCGCATATGATGATCCGCCCCTGTGTCCGGCCAGCCAACAGATCTAGAGAAAGCAGCAGTCCTCTATACTCCGCTTCGTTCACCGTGATGCCAGGCGTGAAATCCGAGGCGGCCGCGATCGCCTTCCATTCGGGCAGCTTCCACAAAATGGCACTATAGGCCCCGACCCCTTTCTTTACACTCGCCGACCCATCGAAACTCAAAACCATTAGTTCCTCCGTGGGTCCCACTGTTGGCGGCGGCAATACGATAGTTTGTCGAGGCTGCTTCCGAGGTGCGATCGCTATCAGTGCTTCCTCCACTTCTGCCCTGGGGGTAATGCTGGCAGCCAATGTGCCCAGTATTTCCTCTTCCCCCTTAGTACACTTAATCACTTCGAGGGACCACTGAGACAGCAGAGCCGCCCATCTCCCCAGCCGGCCATCAATCCCATTCGCCGTCAGGAGCCATGATAGGGTCGACCGTCTGGATAGTACTTTGATAGTCCGAGACACCAGCATAGTATAACACACATCCAAGATCCGTAATAGAGCCAGAACTTCCTTATCCACCAACCCATAATTAACTTCATTAACTTTCAAGGTCCGGCTGGTGAAGGTCACGGGACAGTACACTCCATCATGATCTTGCACGAGAGCGGCCGAGATGGCCCACTTGTTAGCGTAGATGATGACCACCGGAGTCTTATTAACATCGAAATGTTTCAAGACCGGTGTGGTCGCCATCTTCGCCTTTAGCATGCCAAAAGCCACCATCGCTCGGGTCATATGGTCGTCCGGGCCGGCCGCGCCGGGGTCCGGCGGCCGGTCGCTTGTCTGGGCAGACAAGGGCGCTTCCCCATTGGCTGAACTATCCCGAAAAGGGCGCTTCCTCATTGGCTGAAATACTCGAGGAGGGCGCTTCCCCATTGGCTGAAATAACCGAAAAGGGCGCTTCCTCATTGGCTGAAATTGCCGGCCCGGCTTGCGTCTCCGCTTGCCTATCCTGCTCTCTCAGCTTATGGTAATCCACCTCCCGCAACTCATACAAGACCGCCGCATAGACTGCAAAATCCTCGATGAACCGACTGTAATAATTCAGGCTGCCCAAAAAGGACTGCATAGCCTTTAGGGATCGCGGGAAAGGCAGATTACTCAAGGACTCCAAATCCTTCGGGTTAGCCTCCAATCCGGCAATCGACACTTGATGACCCAGATAGGTTACCTTAGTCTTTCCCCAGAAACTCTTAACCACACTAATCGAAAGATTCCACTTTTCACACGTAATCATCAGCTTCTCCACTTTGTCACACAATAAATCCCAGGTAGTTGCCGTAACGAGAATGTCATCAATGTAAGACCGCCGCCCCAGAACTGAAGGTTTTGGGTCGGGGTCCGGGTCACCTTCGGCGAACACATCCCCGACCAGAGCCGGATCTTGATCCGTCTTGATCTTGAAGTGTCCGTACAGCGCGTTATCTATCAACCGTTGATAAATCTGCGGAGCATTCTTCAGACCGAACGGCATCCGGTTCCACTCGAACAACCCGAAAGGCGTCACGAATGCAGAGATCTCCCGTGCACGATCGGTCATAGAGACCACCCAGAATCCACTGGCCATGTCCAATGAGCAATACCACAAAACTTTATCCAGGTCCTCCAGCAGGTCGTTTATCAGCGGCATCGGATAAATCATCAGCTTAGTCAGCCGGTTCACCAGCCGGTAATCGATGCACAACCTTATATCCACCCCATTCTTCTTAATGATAATTACGATGGGCGAAGCCCATGGCGAGGTGGACGGCTGAATTATCTTGGTGGCTAGCAAACCCTTGATAAGCTCTGACAGCTTTTCCCGATATTGGGGGGCGACTCTTCGGCATCTCTGTGCTACCGGCTTGGCACCTCCCACATCGATATCACAAACCGCCCCATGGGCGGCCGGAGGAAGTGCGTTCCCTGGTCCGATCAACAGATGTCGTCTTTTCCATATAATATCCTTCAATCTGCTGATCTCCTCCGGGGTGTTCACATCCGGGTCTCCCACTTGTAGATCGTCGATAGTGACTGCTGGGGGGCAGGGGGTCACCTCAGGTAGCACCGCCATCTGTTCTTCCATGCCTTCAACATATAGTTCGCCCCCTTCATGAATGCAGACTTGATCGGCTTCGGCCGCTTCGGGGTCCTGCTCGGCCGGCTGGGTCGATCCGCATTCGGCTATTTCCGAATTCTGCTCGGCCGGCTGGGCCGATCCGCTTTCACTTCGGTCGTCACAACCGTCATCGGGGCTGACCGTATATGCAACTCTGCTTGGTCCTTTCTCCCGACTCTGTCGTTCGTCCGTCTCCCTCCGAGTGGGCAAAACCAGTTCCGCGATCGGGGCGTAGCTTTGGTCAGTGCATTCAGCCGGATCCGGCGACGGCCGGCTCCGCGTCAATATTTTAGAAGGGGTCCGGTACTCGGGTTTATCCACCATCGGAGTCTGGTCCTCTTCTAATTCTTCCTCTTCGCTGACCAGATCGGTGGTTGCCTGAAAAGCCAGGTTTTGCCACTCGATATAGCGTCTTGAGCCAATAGTGACATAGCCCGGCCGGCGGGGCACTTTATCCTCGGCCAGCCACATTCCAATAATCACATCTTCATGCAAGGTGAGGGGTTTTTCAGAGATGTTGGTCACGCTTATGAAGTTGAGATGACCACTCTCTTTAACCACAGATGGTACCCAGCACTCGCCCCTTGTCAGCCATAACTTACTCCGTCGGTCGTGCGGCCGTAACATTACTTCCACCGCCTTTCCAACTGGCACCGTTACAAACTGACCTAGCTTGAGGAACTGGACGTAGGCGCCATATAAGGGCCGCCGGCCGGCCAGCTGGATCTGTACCTCGTCCGGCAACGTCAATGTTCCATGCGATAAGTCCAGCCGTATACCGGCCGGGACCATAAAATCCATGCCCAAAATTGCATCCTGCCCGGCCAACTTGCCTACCCAGGCGGTAAAGTAATATACCAGCGACCCAGCTAACGTAATCTTGACTCTTGTCCTTCCTTGGGTCATGTACGAACTCTCTCCAATGCCTATACATTCCTGCCGCTTCGTCTCGTCTATCTCACACCCCACCTTACGAGCAAAGGTGGTGTCTACGATAGACACTTCTGCGCCAGAATCGAACAACATGGTAGCTTTCTGGTTATTGATTTTTCCATCCGCCTTGGCCTGCTTGAACCATTTATCCGGCGAGTGATACTTCCAATAACCTCGCGACTCGCCAGGTAACAGGTTCAATTCCATTCGCACTTCAGACCGGGAATACTCATCCGTCCGTATACTGCTCACCAGGAAGGGGTCAGCCGTACCGGCCGGGGACCGGGTGACGTAATCGTCAAACTTACATGTATTGTCGGTTATCCTTTGCTTTGCTTCTTGATTATTCTCTTTACCGACATATGCATAGATACTAACACTAGACCGCTCGGCTCGAACCAGATTCCAACCTGGCGAGCGATCTAGTTTAACATCTTTTCCGCTCCGGGCGGCAACATTCCAGAATGCTTGGTCGGGACGTACCACTTCTTCAACAGGTTATAGAATTCTTCCATTGGGCACAGTCCCGCCTCATGCACCTCCCCGCAAGCCTTACACGTGAACAGACAGTGTTCCGCCGGGTGTCCCTTCCTCTCGCACTTCTTGCACGTCAGCCGCTTCCAGCAGCTCCGGTCGTCATGCTTGATGGACCCACAGTGGGTGCACTTGCGCTTAGGGTAATCCTGGTCAGCTCGAGCCGGAAAACTCTTCGACTGACCGGAATCGGCTGGCAGCCTGGACGGCTGACTGGCTTCTGCCGAGAAAAGGTACCGATACTGTTCCTCCTCAGACTCGCCCCCAGATCGCTGATACTCCTCTTCCGAGCTGGTCGCGTCTGACTCTCGGGCGACCATGCGGACGGCTCGGGCCGTCCTGGTAGATGGCGGCCGGCCTCCTTGATCCGCGTTAAATCGGGACTTGAAACGGCCGGTTCCAACTGCTGCCTTGGGGCCTTGCTTCTTCGCCCTTAGGTACGTGCGCAACGTCACTTCCAGCTCCGTCGTATTCTTCACCCGCATTAACGCCAGCTGGTTTGCCAGCTCCCGATCGTCCAACGTGCTGATGAAAAGTTCCACGTGTTCGCGGGCAGCTTCCGACCGGCTGGTATCTTCTTTAACGGGAATATCCGCTCTCATGCCAGCGACATTTAAACGATGGAGATACTCCAGGGGTGTCTCATCCGGTCGCTTCTTGGTGTGGAAATATTGTCGCGCCGCTGACATTCCAGCTCCGCAGTATTGCTCCTCGAACGCACCGGCCAATCCCCTCCA
>MIQA02005319.1:0-26030 GCA_001887855.2 Sclerospora graminicola | reverse complement strand
GAGCTGGGAGTCGCTTAAGGCAACTTCCCCGTACTACGAGGTACTTTGGGAATACGCTGACGTATTCCCAGAAGAAGTACCTTGTGAGCTCCCTAAAGATAAAGGAGTTATGCACGAAGTACTGTGTCACGCGGCAATGGCCATTGCCGCGTGACCAAGTCAAAGCGATCGACGAGTTCTTCGAAACTCGTCGTAAGGCGGGACATGTGCGGGAGTCTACCCCACCGCACTCCAGTCCCACCATTTGCGTAAAGAAATCCTCTGGTGGGTGGAGAATCGTTCATGCTTTCAATACGCTGAACGCAGCCAATGTACCGGCGCAGACGCCGATACCGCGGAAAGATGTCATCGTTGATGGCATGAGCGGGAGCACCGTTTTCAGTGCTCTCGATTTGAGGGATGGTTTCTACCAAAACCTCATGCGTGAGAAGGATATCCCTCTCACAGCAATAAGCACACCAAACGGTATGCTTTGGGAGTAGCTTGTGATGCTGCAGGGGCTTCAAAATACCCCTGCCACCTTCAATAGATGCGTCGAGCATCGATTGCGCCCGGTGCGAGAATTTGCACCGAGCTACTTCGACGACGTGTTTATCCACAGCAAGGCTGAATATGATAATACTGATGTAGATGTTCATAAAGAACATCTACGTCAGGTGTTAGAGCTTATGATTACGCGTAAGCTTTTTGCGAATTTAAAGAAGTGCACCTGCGATACCCGTTCTTGGCTGCTTTGTGGGCAAGAACGGGGTGCGTCCTGATTCGGAAAAGATCAGGGTGATCGTTGAATGACCTACGCCAAACAACGTCAAGGAATTTCGAAAGTTCCTTGGGTTGGCGACATACTTTCGCAAATATTCGTGCAATTATGCCGGTCTTATTCGACCTCTTTCTCAATTACTTAAGAAAGACGTCGAATGGCACTGGGTATCCCAGTGCCAAGATGCATTTGATGCAGTCAAGCGTAGCTTACTGAAGCTCCCGTCTTGGCCGATAACGAGCGACCGTTTCACGTCGTTTGCGACCGCGAGCGATTTCGACGTCGGCTGTTCCTTGATGCAGCGCGATCACGATGATCGCGATCGTGTAATATATTTTATCAATCCCATCAGTTGCGCCGAGCCGAGCGCAAATATCCAGTGCATGACAAGGAACTCCTTGCCATGAAATATGCACTGGCAAAGTTTCGGATCTATCTCTTAGGAGATAGACTGTTTGTGGTTTACACGGACCATGCGTCGTTACGCATGGCCGTGAATTCTCCACACATCTCTCAAAGAATGGCACGTTGGCTGTCATTCTTTGCTGAATACAACTTCACGGTTGAGTATAAACCGGGAAAGTTAAACGTGATAGCGGATGCGCTATCACGACGGCCCAATTACGAGACGAAACCGTCAGTAACGGAGGCAATCAGTGTAAACGTAATACGTTTCACTGCTCTGTCGTCGTCACTCGTACGACAGGTACCTCAAGCGTACGAAACAGACGTGGAAACTCGTCTGCTGATTGATTACCTCAGTAATCAATCTATCAGAAGCGCGAGGAACTTCCAGAGTTTCTTCGCGCTTGCGTGCATTGTTATCGATTGCACGATGGTCTGTTGCTTTATAGCACAGACCAAGATGATGTAAGTCGCATCGTCGTTCCAAACGACGATGATCTCAAACATCAAATTTTGTTTGAGTACCATGATGCACCGATTTCGGGGCATCAAGGTCGAGAGAAGACGTATGCTTCTCTCGCACGTGATTCCTACTGGCGTAAACAGTATAAATGGGTACGTAAGTACGTACGCGCTTGCGAGATATGCCAGCGCGTCAAGCCTGCACAATCCGCGCAGGCTCCCCTCCAATCTCTGCCGGTTCCGACAGAATGTTGAAGTCCATTTCCATGGACTTCATCTTCGTCTTCGGCTGATCACAGCCGGAAAACAGGAATTGTGGTCTTTGTGGACCGCTTCAGCAAGATGGTTCATCTTGCTGCAGTGTCAGCGAATGTCACCGCTGCGCAAACGGCGCGGATCGTTGACACGGTATTCCGTTTACACGGAATGCCGGAAAACATTGTCTCGGATTGGGATCCGAGATTTACAGGACGCTTCCGGCAAGAAACGTTCTCTTTGTTGGGCACGCAGTTGAAGATGTCAACTGTGGACCATCCGGAAACGGATGGGCAGACTGAACACGTTAATCACGTTCTCGGAGACATGCTGCGTTCATACGCGCATGCCTTCGAGCAGTGGAGTGACTATTTGCCACTCACCGAGTTTGCAATTAATAACTCGGTGCATGCTTCTACAAAGCATACACCGTTCTACGTGAATGCCTTAAGGCATCCCCGAACCCCAGCTTTACTTGCCGTATGCCCCAAATCTAAGTGGGGAGGGACCCGCTCAAATTTGAGCGAGTCGATGCGCATGTTGCAACCGCAACTTGCGAAGAGACTGACGAGTCTTCTACTGTTAACACAGTAGAAAAAACTCAAGCAGCTTATGATACTGAAGCTGCTTACGCGGAATATGTGTCAGCAGCAATGGCTGCAGACACTGAAAACAACCCATCTACTGTTAATAAAGCAGTAGATAAATTCGTATTACAGTGCCAAGCTGTAATACGCTATTTGAAAGATGCACTTGCTTCTGCTTTTGATAAGCAGAAGCAGAATGCAGATAGAAAAGGAAGAAAAAACACAAATTCTATTCAAAAAGGTGAATTAGTTTTGTTATCTACAATTAGTTTGCCTACACATGCAATCAGCAACTTCCCTAAACGGAAGTTGCTCCCTAAGTTCATTTGACCTTTCAAGGTCCAAAGCGTAAAGGGGAATGCCTATACACTAGACATTCCCGCGGCCATACGCCTACATCCAACGTTTTACGTTGGGAGTCTCAAGCCGTATCGATCGTCTACGTCTTCATACGAGACGCATCGCCACGGCGAATGCCGTGCTTCTTGGACTCTCTCAAGAGAGACTTGTAGTCTGTCTCCAACCGATGGTGAGAAGTCCGGAGAGTTTCCATCTCCGACTTTAGTCGATTAATCTCAACGAGCACAAGATCATTCTTCTGCTGCATTGCGAGATGAGCGCTAAATATGTCGCGAATCTCGTCGCGATGAGAAAGATACGTCCTCATCGTGTGCGCCATATCGGCGCTCAGGCCGTTACAATGCCTCTCGAGCTTGCGGAGCTGTGAACCATGCTCGGCAACAATAACGCCGAGGGGATTTCCAACCCCCGCCGCCCCTGATTGATAATCAGGGGAATAAGCGTTATATTTTCGAGCGCTTGCTATCAAAGCGCTTGGCTCCCTATAAGAAGGGGCAGCGTACCGAGTACCTGGTACGATGGTTGGGGTATTCCCAAGCGTTTGACTCATCGGAACCGATAAATGTGCTAAGGACGGATGCCCCTGACCTCCTGCAGGAGTTTGGGAAGAAACTTCTCCTCAAACTCGAAAGAAGAATCAACACTAGGTGTTGATGCATTAAGGCATCAATTAGGCCATTAACACTAGCGGGTACCGAGTAACCTCGGTACCCTCGTAGCTCCTTTTGGGATCGACGAGGATCTCCCTTGGGACAACAAGGGCAGACCAAGTGAAAAGAAACTCCGCAAGAAATTCCTTCTTTCATGCAGGTAAAATGGATAAATTCCATTTTTCCTGAGCGTGAGTGCTTTAAGAAGCGCTCGCGGTTTACGTGAATTTTATTCTCGTATTCGTCAGGACCTTTGTTGTAATTTTCAACAAATGCATTCCAACTTTGCGTCAGGGCGTCTTTATCGTCCCTGTTCTTTCGCGACCCTTTCCGGTTCGTATAATTACGAGCCTGATAGAAAACGTCGATAAAGTACCGACGTCTATCGTCGGTACTTCGATCAGTGTTATGATTGCGAAGGTCTTCGCAATCATTTAGCGCGTTAATGTCAAATAACGGGTATAGACAATCGCGCTTGGTGTGCCCACCTCTTTCGGGCACAAGCGTCCATGCTGGGGTCCAAAACCCCACTTTGTACGAAACATGACGTTCCGTACAACATGGTGAATCAGAAGCAGCGTAAGCCGCTTCTGCGCGTTGTGTCTTGGCAGGTGGAGCACCACCTGTCACCTCAAAGTCGTCGTCTTCACGACCAGGCAAGTGACGAGGTCCAGGAGGAGCTTTACGCTCCTCATACCACCGTATGATGGAATTGTCACTGTCGTAATCGACGGGCTCAGACTCCACTTTGCCATCACTTAACGGCGAAGCTAATCTAGCGGACTTAAGCTCGCTAGATTCATTGCCGAGGACGGTGACGTCCTCGCCTTCTTCTTCGAAATCAGATGACTCTACGAAGACAGAATTGGGCTTCTTCTTAGCCACCCGCCCTACGGCAGGTGAAGGTACGGAAGATGTTGCATAAGCGACATCTTCCCGCCCTCTCTTAGACACTGCTTCGGCAGCGTCTACTACGAGAGACAATGGGTCTCTCGGCTTTGTCTTTCTCTTCGACGCTACATTCGTAGCGTCGGCTTTCGATGACACCTCTGCACGTGATGCAGAGGTGGTGACTGCTTTTGCAGTAACGGCAGCGCCCTTAAGAGCGCTGCGTTTGCTGACCATTTGTTCTCTATTCGTCAGAAATGAGTTATAACAGAATATCGTTATGACCAACAAGTACCAGTTATAACAGAATATCGTTATGACCAACAAGGCCAATATTACTCTATATTATTGGCCAACCACCTTTAATGGGGGGTGTTGTAATGGGGTGTCATTACATAAGTGATATTTAAGTTGAAATATCACAGTTCAATTTCAGACTTAACGTCTGAAATGCGAATATTGGATTATAAGTTGTTATAATCCACTTTGAGAACAGATTATGATGCAATTATCGAATCTAACAAGTAATCTAATGATAAAGATATCATTCAGACCAGCTTTATACTACATGTTTGTATGATTAGTTAAGATTAATTATAGTTATTAGCTCTAAACCACTCATAATATATTCACTCTTAAACTTACCTTCTTGTAGACACGTGGCCCTTAAGTATATATATTAAAATATATATATTGAGAGAGACTATAATTAAATAGTCTGGCTAAAGTTTGTCTTAAACCTATAAGGAGGACCAAATAATATTTGGTCCAAACTAATGGCACGCTTCATCACTGCAATTTTACAGTGTAAGCCAGTAACAGCTAGCCCGTTACATTAAGTCTCGTAGCCTGACATCGGTAACCTGCTCTTCTTTCAGATTGGCGAATACGCCTCGAACGCTCGGAGCATACTTATCCTTGACAATGCTCTCCATCAAACGGTACACAGACCGTTGCTGAAATGGATCGAAGAGTTTGTTCCGCTTTGCCTTAATGTCGATGATCGCGCAGCACCAATGCTTCCTCTCGACCGAGATTACAGACACCACAATCTCGTTGCGATGTTGGAAGTATTTGTCGAATGGATGACCCTCTTTCTCTTTCAGAAGCTCGAACATGATCGGTGCGATATACTGGCATCTCCGCCCTCTCTCCAATGACTGCAGCGGGAATCTTGCATTTGCAACGTTCACAAAAGTGTCGCTCAGCCAAATGCTGCCCCGGAACGCCGTAACATCGATAGACGAAGATGCCAGGCCAAACGCTATGCGGCTTGTTTTCGGAGTCGATTTTTTGGAGATCTTGGTATATAGTTTCGATAAATCTGCCGTCTACAGCTGTGCGATAGGCTTCACTTTTGAATCGTAGTTTTCACAACCCCGTAACTGTGTCTCAAAGAGCGACAATAGTAACTTTGATGCTGTAGAATCCGAACATTTCTTTGATGTCGTCCTCACAGATTTGATCGATACCATGAATATCGACGGCGAGTTCCTGCGCTTCTCAGAGGGGGGTCGTGTAAGAGAGATAAGCACTCCGAGGGAAGCAGAAAGTTGCTAAAACCTGACAGAATTAGTGCTTCGTATCGCTCACGATGTAGCCTTCCAGTTCAGCTAGTTCAGCTAGAGTTGTCGGCCCTTCCTCGAGGGCGTCTAGGAGATCCTGGATATTGGGTAGCTCTTTACCTTCTGCTTGCAACGCGAAAAGGTACTGTAGAGTCTTGGGAGACGTCGCTGATTTAAAATATCGTTGACGCAACTTTGCTCGAGATTTCCCGTTGACAAGTGTTGTGACCTTCAGGGCAAAGCCGCCCGTGGGGATATCTTTCGGCTTCACCTCACGTGACGGTAAGTGTAGATCTGAAGCGTATTTCAGCAACGTCGGCTTGTTCATCGAAGTTGGTCCGGCAAACTTTTCTACTTGTTCCGCATCCGCCACTTCCACCATCTGCACTATTTGGACCACTCACCGTAAAATGCGCCACTCGCGCAACTTCTACCATTTGATGCTCTTCCGACACTTGATTATCCACTCTGTCGTCCTGACCGTGACAAACCGCCCACTCTTTGTCGGTTTGAGAAGTCACATCTTCCCTTCCGCTTCCACCACGGATCGGTTCGAGTACATTGCGCAGCCTAGACATGCCCACTCTGCGCTTCTGCCCACCAAAAGAGCTTAGTGCATCAACAAACTGCCCCGAGACTTGTAGCGCCTCCCTGTACCGCACCTCCGATGTGAGTAATGTTGATTTGTGGGCCGCAGCTTGAGAATTTTGTACGGGTCAATTGACTCGATATTCGTCCGAACTTCGAAGCGTAATGCGACACCATAGCTACAAGTCGAGCAATTTCACCATCGTAGTCTTCGTGATCTGGTGCAAATATCCTGTACGCATTCAGGTTCAGGCTAGCAAAGAGAAGAGTATTCTAATGTATGAACCTACCGAAATTTTTGCATCAAACTCGTTCCCTTTCTCAGCCTGGCATTCCACCATCTCGATGAAATCCGTGTTAATCGGAGTTGCTGTGTCCAGGCTAGGCTTGAAATGACCCCATGTCGACTCAAGTTGGTTGTCGGTGCTGTTTCCCGAATGAGGGAGGTCGCGTCGCTCGTACTTCGACCACATCTTTCGCATTCCGTGCCAATTGATATCAAGATACTTTAGAAAATTGTCTCCGCCTTCCTCTGAAACGAGCGACGAGATAGTTGTAGGCTCACGTGTAGTCATCTTCGCTGTGTGCATAAACCATCTCCTTGAAGGTTCCTTCTACATTCGCTCTCAGAGCCCGCAGTCGTTTCTTTTCATCCGGAGTTTGGTCTTTAAGTCCAAAAGCATTGACCTTGATTACATTGTGGTGTAGTCGCTCTCAGAAATTCTTTCTGAGATGCGAACACCCACGGGGGGCCAGATGACTGACTGTCGGAGGGGGAACTCCGTCCATCCAGGATTTGATCCGATCCGGCATCCGGCCGGCTGGATCGGTCACTCCCATCACCTTGGTGACGACTTGGATGATCCATGTTCGTAAAGCTCACCTTGTGTACTCGTAAGCACTAGCGGTTGCGCCCACTTGATGGACCCTAGGGCAAAAAGTTAAAAGTCCGTCGAATAGGGAGACAAGGGTTAGGAATAGGGGTAGCTCCTGGGCGGAAATCTTCACCGGGGAGCTCGATTGGCAATATACTTGAAGTTTGTATGCTGTGACGGCTGGACCGAGAATAATCGATCGGCCAGCTAAACCAATGACAATAAAGGGGTAAATCCAAACGTGTACGTAAAGGGAAATCCAAATGTAACCTTACAATCTTCCAGAGTAGGCCAAAACGTTACCACACTTTCCAATAGAGATATAACCGTGTTCAAAACACGGGCGACTTGCGGTGAGTATACGCGACGCAGCGACTCCCGGTCAGGGGACTTCGGTGGGTTACTTTAACCTTCCCCGGGCAAACCAATAGCAACAAGAGGGGACCTTGTTAGCCCTCTGCTGTGAACCAATGAAAGCGACTTGTGTCTAAGAAAGCGAAACGTATACTGATTTTTTATCCCTACGTCCAATACTCCCTTTTGTTTTACCTACCCAAAATAGTACACCTGGATAGTTGTGTGTCTTACCTGAAGTAGCCCAGTCAGCTTCATCCGGATCTCTTTGGTGTACCGTACACAAACCCCGCCGGATCGGCCGGATGCTCTTTGGTGTACTGTACACCAAACCCAGCCGGCTTGTCTGGATACTCCTTCGTGTACCGCACATCAAATATCCGGTTCGACCTGGATAGCCATCCATATAAGCTCACTTGACCGCTGGCGTTAACCCCTCCTTAGCAGCTCCACGTCCAACTCTGGCGCCTCACCCGTCCTTTGCAAAGCTTAACCTTTTTCGGGATCCTTCGCACATACACCTTCCAAACCATCCGCCCTTCGGTCATCCACCGTCTGAGGTCATCCGGCTCACCTGATCTGGACGGCCCATCCCCGGCTAGCCCAATCACAAACTCCTCGATCACACCCATCCGGCTCGATTCCATGCCTGGCCCCATCCTGCCGCTGGTGGATAAGCTCGGCTACTGCCATCCGGCATCTACGCCCTTTGTCCGCATTTTCTGCCAATCAGAAGGCACCCTCGGCCAGATGTATTTCATACCTTCCCGTTAATTAATTCGCAAGCCACTTCACCACAACATCGAATACGTACTTGATGACATGAAACTAGCAAAACAAAATCCACACAGCAGAAAACCCCAACTCGACCGTCACAATCTCCGCGATGGCTTTATCAGATTTTATTTCAGACAGCGCTCTATTACATTGAACTGAGACGAGTCTTACCGTGACAACCTTGACGTCTTCCCACGCGGAATGGTTTCCTTTGAATTCGCGCACGGTCACAAAAAATGCCTTCGTTTCTCCGTCAATGAACGAATGCTGGACGAAGTGATCCGAGCCATATGCGTCTTGAACCATGAAACTGTATAGTTTAAAACGCTCCGCATTGCGCAAGATTCTTTGGCTCTTTGGATGAACCAGTATATTTATTGCACGTACCATGCGTTATATGTGAGGGAACACTCGAAGCCAGCGACGCATCGGGCTTGATTGGAAAGTAGCCCATCGAGCGCATATTTTGTCGTCGACGAAGACCTGCGCCACGTTTCTCAGTGCATCAGAAAATACTTGGAAGACACGACGTAAACGCTCAACTACAGCTCCATCTCCTCCAGTACTCAAAGATCGGCGTTTGTTCTTCAGCTACTGGGCTAGATTGCGCAAGTCTTTTGCAACGAATGAAGATCTAGAGCCGAAGGATTACATTAGTATTCCTCTAAGGTAGAACAGAAGCACCTGCTTCACTGCTTGACTCACAAGCTTGCTTCCACATATACTTGCTAATGTTGCGTAACCAAGAGCCCAACTCTTCGAAATCCTTGATTTCCTCGATAAGGCGGTAGATCGCTTTTTAGCGTACCGTTCAAAGATGCGACGGTAAACATCATTTTGGTGTTGGATTTAGAAACGATAACTTCCCAGCTTGAGTCTCCGATTGCATCCCAGTATTGCTCAACCTGGAACACGATCGCAGCATCGTAGCAAAGCGATCAAATTCGTTTTTACGACATTTCATATTACTTGGTTTGCCTGCACCTTAAGCATAGCAGTTTGTCAATCAGCGACCCTTGTGTCACTTGTACGAGTTGTGCCACTTTGGCCACAATAGCTACAATGCACCTCGCCGTCGAAGTCAAAGCCATGCTAATAGCAGTACGTGCGACTTCATATCGGACGATCTTCAAAGCCACACTCACAATTCTATGGTACCTGTTTCATCTGACTCTTGGGGTTCTTGAGCGCCATTTTAGCAACTTGACCATTGTGAGCGATAGTAGATTCTGCGCTGCGTATTGTACACGAATATAGTCAGACCAAAGCTGGACACTAGATAAAGAGATGCATCACCTGAAGACTTGGAATGTAAATACTCAAGAGCCTCGTTCCACTTCGCGAATTGTGTCTGCTTACAACTCTATATCTGCGTGAAGCGCGTGTCGTCGATCCCTCCCAAGTCCATGAACGATTTTGCGCCATCGTTTCCGCATCGAAATCGCCGAACTCGCCCTTATACTCGTCACCGTCGCTATCAGCCGTACCGACGCACATGTCCTCGTCATTGTCGGCTTTTGCTCAGCTCATAATCATCGTTGCTCTCTTCACCTTCCGTTTCCTCTACTATGGTTGCGCGCCTTCGTTTGGTCATGCTATGGCGTGTGCTCCGATCGTCGATTCAAATGTGGGAGCTGCGGGTGGCGGTCGTGTCGGCAGTCGAAAGTGGAAGTAATATACACCAAAGCTCAATTAGTTTCGTCAAATGTCCAAAACAGAATCAGCAATGACCAAAATTTTTCGTCAGACCTGCTACAAATAGTACTCCTATAAACAATCTTTTTTTCAAATTTTGATATCGTCTTTGCTGTATCAATCGGGGGAAGTGTATATCCAACTCGAATTTTGGCTAAATCCAGCTTTTGAGTCATCAAGGGTTAGGGACGCCAAAAATGGTTAGGGCCGAAAAGGGTATTTTTAAGCAAAATTTGCCAGAGTTGCCAAAAATGGTTAGGGCCAAAAAAGTAGAGTTCCACCCAAAAACTGGATGATGTCTTAACTTTTTACACGTTGCTTATTATGTTTCTTTTAAATTATCTTTTCGTGTAGATACTCGACTCGTTTGTTGTCTCTAAAGAGAGAAGATATGGGAATGTTTACTTGGGTAAGAAGTGAACATTCACAACGGATGCAATTCTTCGTGTATTCCTTTGTGAATGTTTACTTCTAGCACAAGTAAGCATTCCCAAGGGATGTAATTCTTCTCTATTTAAACACAGCGAACGAGTCGAGTATCTACACGAAACGATAAAACTGAGAAACTACAAAACGAGAAGGAATCTTGCTAAAATGAAATCTTACCATACATCTTTTGAGCATAGTACGAGGTAGACACTGACTGACCCAATCACCTTGGGTTAGAAATAATAAACAATACATCAATCAACGAACGCTTCTTTCTTGCAGTTATATTAAAAGATCTCTATCGATCGTACCTGGCGTATCATCGACGCCCTAAGAGCTGAATCTGTTCATTTACTTCGAAACACTTCGCAGAAGATCGCAATACCGTTATTGGATATGATCCCGAAATACGTTTAGCTTTAACCGGATCAGAGCACTGCTCTTGCCTCTACTTTCTTTTTTATTGTCATTAAGACAAAAATTCACGAGTAAACTCGTCGCCGACACGAAGAGCTTGTCAATCGTGCAAAGTATGACCTGGTCAGTAATAGCGTGTACCATGTAACGGGTACAAAGGTTGGGAAAAGAGGTACGGGTTTTGGTGCAGCCCTAACCCAAAACGTAGGTTGGATATAGACTTCCCCTATCAATCGCCCCAATCACGTCCAGTGTTCCCTCTAGCCCATTAAACTTATTGACACCCCTTGGGCTGCAGCACTGGAGCTTAACCTGGACTGCGTCGATACGGGTGTCGATAGCACGGGCGTCGATGCCGGGAAGATCATTTCGTGCTCACCCGTTTTACACCCCAGGAATATTTCGTAGCCGTTTCACGAGCTCATCGGTCGCTTAGTGGATGTACACTTGATAGGAACGTGCAAACGCGTGCTTGAGGGTACCTAGGAGCTCAAACACCCCTCGTTGCGACTCTCTAGCCAGATTTTCGAGACATCTTTCAAAGCGTTGACACGATGACATGCTGATGAAGCTTTTTACCCTTGCGGTTCAGCACGGCACCTTTATGTTTACCAGCATCATGCATCGTCACAATCACATTTGCGCTTGTGCTACCGTTGCTGTGCGCGAGAGTTTGTATAATGTTCAGAATTTTGTTCAGTTTGATCCGTGGTCGCTACTTTCCGCGCAAGCCCCTGTGGGAGTAGCCCCATTGCTGTAATAGTTGCTACCACGAACCATTTTTTCTTTCGTGTCATCTACTCCGAGTTCTAACCTGACAGAAAACCAATAAATCACGGGTACATTTACGCCGACTGCTGAATAAGATGCTAGATGAAGGGATATTCTTAGTCATGCCAAAAGAGTAGTAGCTGCCATTTTCAACGTCAGATGTGGCATGCAGTCGGACAAAATTGGACTCGGTGTTCTTGTCTACAATTCAGTCAATTCAATATTTTAAGACCTTTTGTTATTCCACACACTTTGATGATTCCTTCGCATAATTACATTTATCATATTTTAATGCATATATACGGATGAATTAAGTCTGCCAGAACTCGCTGAATGACTGCATCTCGTTGATGGCAACTTCTATAGCTGCTCGGTCAATTCTGTCTCGAATTGTCGTGGATCTATTGGTTTTCGCTCTTGCTGCGGCTACACATGTGTTATTCTTAATCTTCATTTCTTGTAGTTTCGTGCTTGCAAAACCGATCGACTCGTTCCATATCAATTAACTACGACTCGTGATACGTGACATGCCTGTCGATATTGCGCGTTGCTCTGATTCTGGATCGTTGTAGAAACATGCGCATCGAAAAAGACGCGCCAGCCTCGGTCGTCTACACAAGAGATGCCATCATTGTGAGATCATAACATTATCGAATCGAAAGCTTCATTAACCATTGATATCGGGAAGTTTAGCCAGGAGAAGCTCAGATCCAGTGTCGGGCTCTACATTTTCCTTGATTTTAGTCGGTCGGTTCATTTTTTCAAGAATTTTTTTGTGATATGTTTTTGCAGGTTCAATAGCATGACCACCGAAACTTTTCCACCATTGACTACCTTCATCCGGTATTGGATATATCTTGGATCCATTCTTTAATGCCGATTTTTGCTCTTCTAAAGCGTTTGCAACACCTGTGCTTGATTTTCGCTCGAAGGCAGGGAAGCAATGAAAAAACGAGAAACGCTGCTGCAAAAGTTCCACTCAGCATATTTCCTACAACTTGAGTTACACTTGCGGACACTGCACGATGTTGCTATTTGAGAGGGCATTGCAACTGCTCCAAAAGTGTAAGCGCTCCGGTTTTAAGTGTGCACGTTTCAGCTGCTTGACTTAGAGACTGATGGGTAAGGCCTCGCCCCAGGCTAAATCCAGCTCGATATTATTTTTTGTTTGGTTGGTGATATTGATAGTTATACCCTTTGAAAACCGTTTGTGATGGTTTGTATAATTTATGAAAAGGTGTCGAATATGTTTGGTCATTGCTGATTCCATTTTGGACTTTTGACGAAATCAATTGAGCTTTGGTGTATATATATATATATCTTGCACGCAGTAACACTAACCTAGTACTACGCCACTGATCCAGCACTCTCTATGCCCTTCTTAATGGGGAGGAGTTCACGTTTTTCGAAGTGGCAGTAGACACATCGAGGTCATTATTCCGGATTTGGCGATTGCCGAGTGGGCCAACTATATTTCGGCTTTGCTGGATTGCATATTGGTTGGGTATCTACTAGATGCAGAATTGAATCGAGGCGGACCGAAATTTTAGGAGATGCTGTCTGGACCAATCAACGTTCTTTAAAAACAAAAATTAAATGTTTGGACATCCACTCTTATCTGTTGCGAATGACACATCTCCAATAAATGTAAAATAATCAAATTGGCATCGACTACATACGGGGGATGATATTTGCATCCCTCTCCTCCGATCACCACTCCCCCTGTACCTCTTCTATGTACCACAGTGTGAAATTCATGACACGAATTGACAGAGTACATATCTTCATGTCTTTTTATTCACGGTTAATCATACCTATATTCTATGTTTTGCTAACATTGAATAGTGACACTATATAAATATCGACCTGATGGAAATTTATGCGTCGCGGTAGCTGGTTCAAAGTCGTAGGAATGATTGATGTGTCTGTGGGGTCTGTAAGGCGTGCCAGTGGATAGGACCGCCAGAGTTCAAGACCATCGAGTAAACCTAATAGCTAAGAACAAGCAAAAGTTGAAGGCCCAAACTTGGCAAGGGCGCCTTGTAATTTGACCCAGTCTTGCATCTAACACGACTAGACGACGAGATTGGCTGCAATGGTCCACATGAATGTTTACTCTTGATTGGGGTCTTGGGTCGTTCCGATTTTGCTTTGTTCGTTGCGTAAAGATAAAATGCCACTTTCAGAGGAAAGTCTGCTATTTGTACCACCATAATGATCTTGCTTAACGTATATTGATTAAACTTGAAATGGGAACTGTGGGAGCTGATTTAGTTGCAGGAAGGCTACTTGTAGTGAGAGGATATGGTTTTGATAATGATACGGGATCGGTTTCAGACGAAAACTTGACTTATACGGGGTTTCTGGACTTGAAGTAGCCCAGCGTCTAAATTAGTGTCCCGCCTCTTTATATGATGATTCTACTCCGCCGTGTGCCTTCAATGAAGACGAGAAAGTTGCCGCACATGGAGATTATAAGTCAAGGCGGTAAATATCAGAACACTTCCTGGGTTGAGCAATACATCAACAAGAAAAAGAAAACTTCTGCGGTTGAACCGTCATCAAACCGACCATCTTCCGGAATTCAGAAGTTGATGGGATCATTTATGCTCCTGAAGGTAACACCAAGCACTCGTGCCAAGTTCCAAAACCACTTGCAATGCACTATTACATGACTGGAATGTCTTTACAGGGGGTTGAAGAGCCAAATCTAAAGGCAGCAATTAAACGTTTGAGACCAGACGAAGATTTGCTTCCCACCAGAAGACACTTCAGGGGTTTATTCTAGACAAGTGCTACGAGATGGTAAGGTCGAAGTGTGATAAATTCTTACAGAAAAAAATCACTCAAGGCTTATCTTGTATCGGACGCGTGGTCTAACATTCACCACGAGCCCATTGTCAACTACATGGCAATGGTACCGCCTCAAAAAAAACTTTTCCTTGAGTCGGTTGCAACAGGCCAACAGGGACATACCGGGAATAGGATTACAAAAGACATTGCTCGGGCTCTGAAGAAAAGCAATATCAAGTTTGTTGGGGATGTGACGGACAATATGTCCGCAAATTAAGAAGCATGGGAACTTAATAAAGCTGAATTTCCCTCCTTTTTTTCTGAAGTGTACTTTACATGGGTTGGCTAGAGATATCTTTGCCGCTTCTAAGACAAAAAAAACAAGGATCTTCTGTGACAACCTTCCCAACCGGCTATCCTTTCCAGGACCTGTAAATTGTTGTTGAAGAGGTCAAACAGGCTGTTAAGTTCTTCAACAACCATCATGCAATTAAGGCCAAACTATCTCAAATACAGCGCCCGGAACATTTGTGCAGACTTCCCCTCCCAGAACCAACTCGATCGGGATCTCTGCCGAAATGCCTTGAAACCGTACCGAAGTCGGAGCATCTTTTGAACATTATCGTATGTGAGCGTGGTTTTGTTTCCAGCGCGGCTGCCGAAAGGATCAGCGTAGAACAATAAAAGCCATTGTTACGAGAGAAAATTTCAAATTCCAACTCCAGAAAGGATTGGAGTTGCTCAAACCGATCCACAGTTTGATAGTAAAATATCAATCTGACTCTTGCCCGGTCAGTGAAGTATATCCTTACTTCATGGAGCTGATGCCAAAGTTCCAGAAAACTGTTACCAAGAGGAGTAATCAGCCAGGAAGAAGATACTTATATTTCAGCTAACTGTTGTTCGGCGATTTGAGCTCATGTATGGAAACGGCCACGGTCTCTCGTACGTGTTAGACCTAGATTTTTGTGTGAAACACAAACTCAACCTCTAACGAGGACTTTGAAAGACATACTTGTCAATTTCCCCGTGAACGACTTTTCAGCTGTTGATGATACTCGACGAGAAGCCCTCTATCTGCAGTACTCAGAGTTTATGGTATGTGCGCAACAGGACAAGTTTGCAGAGCCCCTACGCTATCGGATGCTTGTTGAGAAACGCCAGACAGTTTTACAGTACTGGCAGGTACATGGCAGTTCTTGGCCATTTCTGCAAGACATTGCGCTTAGATTATTTACTATAGCTACGTCTAGCGCTTTATCCGAGCGTAATTTCTTTACATTTGGCTTCTTTCAGTCGAAGTTACAACTAATGAGCATGTCGAGAAGCTGGTATACATAAAAGAAATCATGGAACGATTTTGGGTGCTAATCACGGAGTTTTTGTCAGGATCAGAAAAAAACAAAGATATTGACGCTCATGGAAGCAATTAGGACTATATCATCGTAACGTTAGTTAAATTAGCAAGCTTATGATCTTTATCTAATTCCTCGATTGATGAATACTCCAAGACAAACCCTAATGTATCCTCACATGTGATGTTCGATAACCGAAGTTGATGCTCGTCGTTTGCGCTCTCTGCTTGAGCGATAACATCATATCGCTCAATTTCGTATGTTTTCACGAGCGCCATCAGCTTCCGCACGGCATTTCATAACTCATGCAACTTATTTTGACACCGCCCATGGTGTTTTAGAACTTTTAAATCTTCTATAACCATGTGAAAATCTGGTCAATCTCCAAAAAATCGCAATGCCCACGCGAGGGATGTTTTTATCGTGATCCTCGCCATATTTAACAGCGGCAGTAGCTTTCTGATTATTTATTGATCTAGTAGACATCTTCTCCTTCCATACATTTGGTGGATGTAACATCGTCTGGCCTAGCAGTCGAGCGATGTCCTGGTTCAAGACGGAAACTGTGCTCTGTAGCTGCTGATTCTCCTCCATGGCTTCTCTCAGCCGCATCCGTAAACGCTTGACTTGGTTTAGCAAAATAGAAATCACTGGAGGACCTTCCACGCTACTAATAGTCACAGTTTGTTCGTGTCTGCTTCCATTTTCTTTTTTGCCATTGAGAGTGCTATGTGAGCATCTGGTTGTCGAGGCTGAAACCACTCGCGAAGACTCTTCGTCACGCTCATTCGTAACCGATGTCTGGTGGCCTGACATCGTTTTGTTGTATTCATTTGTTTCATCACTATTGTAAAAGAAGCTGAGTTTGTTGATGCAGTTTCTTGTGAGGGGAGATGATGTCTGTTTTGTCGTGCTGTTTCCTGGGTGAGTTTACATACAATCCTCTCAAATTGTTAGGTGTGAAAACTTCATACCCTTTTTAAACAAATTGTACTTGGTCAACATACCTAGATCTTTTTTTAATAAGTAACTCTCATTGCGTAGTACATAGACAAAATCGTCCACCTTAAGTCTCATGCTATAGCGACTTCGAGCAAACTATCCATGGTAAACAACGACGTGTTGCGTCGAGCTGCTGCTTTCATTAACCGAGCAACATAAGCTTTTACCTTCTTCGCTAGACTCATGCCTCCGCTTCGACCTAAGTCAAGATTCCCGTCGTCCGTGACATACGTATCTAATGGACAATCTTGAATTATGTCGACAACGTCTTGTGCATGCTCAGCCGAAGCTGTTTCAGCAAGCTCGGCTCGGACACGCGTCTGTGAAAGGCGACCGAGTGGTTCAAGCTTCCGGGTTGTGATCTGAATGCTGTCTGTCGAGTTCGGATGACATTCACCGGCTGAGCGCAACTTCAAGTAATTCTTTTGTAGCACCTTAGCAGCCTCGGATGACAAGCGCGGATGCACATAACGCCGAGCGTACGTGATAAACTTCCGCACAAAGTAAAGAGGAATCGGATTCATGCTTAACTCGGACGCTTTATGACGAAGATGGCGAAAAATCGAGCATAAGTTCAAGTATGCTGTCTCTTTGTAGAATTCGCGTGGTCCGTCAGCGTTGCTAGCGGAATTCCAAACACTTTGTGATGTACTGTGATCTTGTGTGCGCTTCCTCTTTCGCTTGTGAGAAATCATGACATGTTCCGACAACAATCGATCTTTCTCTTCATCTGGCCGGTCCAACATGATGAATACAAGATCAAAGCGAGACAGCAGCGCAGCTTTCATTCTCGAGCTCCCTCCCACTGATCGACTGCGATCGTAGTGGCCACTGCTTGGATTAGCAGCAGCGATAACAGATGGCATTGAACTTCCTCACAATACCTGCCTTTGCAATACTGATACTTTATTGTTTCATTGCCTCCAGTAACGCTTGGTAGTCACAGATGCCCGAACTCGTTTACAAAGTCCGGCTGTTTATAGCGGTACATATAAACTGCAAAAATTGATGCCTGTATACATTTCTATACCTTCATAATAATAAAGTTTAATGATTGGTTTTGGACCTGACAGTTTGAGAGGATTGTCTGTATTAATATAGGTAACGTCTCGCCCTAACCTATTGGCCAATCTAGGTTTATCAAGGTTTTCTGCAGGTTTTATTCAAACCTACTTTCCGGCTTAAAAAATCCAGGTTTTTACCAGCCCTGCGAGAAATTAGTGTCGTGTTCTTCACACTGTGGTCCATTGTATCATAGAGTGGGTTCGCTAAAATCTATAAACGTGGTACATTTATCGATCCAAGCAACAGCTAGAGCGCCTAGAAATGGTGGGCCAAGAGGGTCTTATATAACGCTAACTTCTATTAGTTCCTACAGATTATGAGCCGAACGCATTCGCCCCGCGGCGACGACTGCGAGGAGAAGGTGCAAGGTAAGGAAGTGGATGTCCGGGCACAGGGCAAAGAGTCAGAGTCAATCAAGGACGTGCTGCGCAGGCTAGCACAGCGAATGGATCAGCTAGAGACGCGGAAGAACCGCTGGCAGTGGCGGTAGAAGATGGGGGCATCTTTAATTCATCTCTGGTCATGGGCTCTAGGATGCAGCTTGCGTCATTGGATCACGCTCCTGAGCGAGGGTACCAGCGAGGTAGTCCCCGGCACGATATTCGCGTATATATAGCCACGGTACATGACCGGAGTGGGGGTACATCAAATGCCAATGGCTGCGATGCAAGGAGCGGTGATACAGGCAAGAGAAGATTTAAGCCGGCTCCAGAAGTTTCTGGAAAAGCGATTTGCAGTTTCGCACGGACCCTTTCTTCGACGATATGCAGGAGCTTCTTAAAAATGAACACGGTGATGGTTTCTTGGATTTGGGACAGGGATCCATGCGGAGCCGGTGTCAAAATACGCTGATGTCACTTAGCCGGAGCGAAGAGCATTACAAGCTTTTACTTGGAGAATTTGCTAGGTACTGTGTGAGGAGACCCAATGAGGCTGACATTTTCTATGTATCAAAGCAGATGAAACCTGCGCTGATTTGATCACAGGTAGATGACGTATATCCCAACCTAGCCCCAGTCCTCATCCAGCTTCAATTAAATCCAACTGGTGCCGCAGGAGGGGAAAGGAATCATATGACACCCAAGCAAGTTCATTGTAAGAAGAGATGCCGTCTTGTCGCAAACAAGGTAGAGCAACAGGCACCTATAGCATTTAATGCTGCACAATTGGTCCGGACAGTACAAGATTTTAGAGATTGTGCACCGCATACCTTTTTGGCCCGACTCATCCAACTCAAGGAGGTCGTCGATATTAACTCTACTGCTACTCGCTCTGCAACCTCTACAAGTACTAGCAATGTGTTAGAGGATGGCGAACAAGGGGAAGGTGGCAATGAAGGCGATTATGATGAAGATTTTGAAGACGATTTTTTAGCTCCATGGATTTTGATGGGTTGTTGGACGATCCAGACCACATGCCAGATCATGCACTCTTCGGTGACAACTTGGATGCTGGTGCTAATGAGGACGAAAATCTTGGCCATATTGATGTAAACTACCTTCTCTGAGGTTTGACGTTAGCTGTTGTGATATGCATCGTTGCGTATATAATAACATCAACAATACGACGAGCAATTCTTCTTTGGGTTTGATTATTATCACTCGATATTGTAATCCTTAGCTGTAATAAAACTAATTCTAAAGCGTCCTAGGGATATTTCATTACTTGAAGCTTCTATCCTTCCCCAAGTGCTGGAGCGGCTTCACCGGACTGTTATTTTCACTTCCGGCAGAACTCTGCACGATCCACAGCTCAAATGCTCGTTGGAGACTAATTTTGACAGAAAGAGATGAATGCTGTACATCATGATGGCTACGTTGCGAACGGGGACAACATTTGAAGAAGAATGGTGCTTGAAGTGTAGCGCCATACACAGCATAAACAAGAGTAGCTACATCAGCGCTGCGGTGCTTAATTTCGTGCGTGCAATTACTGAGCTGCATTGACTCAGATCCGTCATGAAATCGTCAGTGTATAATAGAGTGGAGAAATGTCCACTAAGAAGCAGGAAGAAAGTGTACGAGAGATTTCCCATTAGCGGCACAATCGAAGTATCGGGTGTCATAAATACGAAACTCGAATGTTCCGGTGCAATTTTCTTCATAAGATACATGGCGTTGCCAAGTATAATTATTTCGACCCACAAGCCGAAAGATACATTCACTAGTATCTTAAGTGAGACACCAGCACTTAAATTCACACACAAAAACATAGCCGCCAATACATGTCTGTTTCTACTGAAGCCGCAACACATCCACAAATATCCACAAATAAAGAGGTACCCAATTAACTAAAAAGGAAAAACGTGCACAAGCACACTTATGACCAGCTCACCAGGTGCAACGAAACACTCTGACCAAGATCAATATACGAGGCGCTATCGCCTTTAAGCCAGGGCACAGCTTTCAGCGCGTCTACCAACAGCTTGATCTTTACGTGGCATTGGCATTTGTGTCGGTACCGTTGTTGTGTTCATCTTGTTTTAAGTGAAGTTCCGACACCCTCGTGTGGACTTCTTTACAGAAGGTGGGGATGGAGTGCGGCAAGGTAGACTCCCGCACATGTCTGGCCTTACGTTGACCTTCAAAGAACTTGTTAGGGCTTTAACCCCGTCACGCGGTAACGCGATTGCCGTGTGACACAGTACTTTGTGCCGGGAATGAGTCTATCTCATGTCGAGTTCCTTTGACTTAAGAAAACTCGCATGAATTTTCTTTTTCTGGGAATACTTTAGCGTTTTCCAAGCACATTATAATAAGGAAATTTTGTCTTAAGTGACTCCCAATTCAAAGCGCTGAACATTTGCTTGGTCATTGGGATTGCATTCGCTCCTAATGTCATGTGCTTCCAGCGTAGATATTTGTTCTCATCGGCTGCAACGATGATGCAGATCTGTTCGACGTGATCATCAAGTTCTTTGCGAACTTCTTGTAGCTTAGAGCTGGAAGAGCCATCACTTCTGAAACCAGTTATGAAGGTTTGACTATTGTTAAAAACTGGTTATTTTTTTCGGTCTCTGACTCCGTCGAGACGATGGTCGTCTCGGTATATTCCTCTGTCAGATCTGACGCTATAGTCGGATCTGATGTATCTTCTAAGTATACTATTCCACGGTGGCCACTGACTTCCGTCAATTTGACTTCCTCACGACGACCGTCGTCGGTCGTGCGAGCTTTAACCCGGCGGCATTTATCGCTTCGTGTTGTCCACTTCCTCATCTCGCAGCTTTTGTTCTGCTGCGTGAGATAAACCTACTGGACTATTAGCATTATATGTACCGCCCGCTGATATTTAGAACTGATAGCGCTATCGCTACTCTTCAGTCTATCTGACACTGCGAGAGGGCAACCACTGGTGTACTTTGATTGCTCACAAGGTGACCACTCCCTGCGGTACCGCTGCGGGCGATCGACAGGTTGACCCAGTTAATTGTTGGTACATCTAAGGAGTACCCAATATAACATCGAACTTGCCGTGATGGTGAAATCATCCACGAGCGACGATTCGTCAGCTCAGGCAGTGTACGTATTACACGCTACAGTATTGTCTCGGTTTCTCCTGTTGCCAACCAGACTGGCAGCATGCTTCGTTGGCATTGACGTTCATCGGAGTTAGGCTTTCAGACCTAACAAAATTGGTTGACTCTCCTGTGTCAAACAGGGCGCTCATGGGGAGTTCACTTCCATGCGGCCTAACATTCACGTTTCACCACTCCCTGTATATACCGACAGGACATTATCACATCAGGGGCTATTATTATTCTCACGAGCCTCGATGTCGGCACGCGAGATAATCCTTTCAGTAGGGCACTGGTTCTGTGATTTTTTCATCAACAGAGGGATTCCCTTGTTGATTCCGCCTGTCAGCGGACTGGTCAGTCCGCTGACTGCGTTGTGCCGAGCCCGGCGTCGCGGATACACGGGCAGTGTCCTTATCGCGCGCATCTATTGCAGCAAATTGTTTTCGTATTCCACGGCTGCTCGGTGTCGCATCTACAACCAAAAGAACCATTTCTTCAAGACCTCCACCTCTACTGAGATGCAGCTTTGATGACAAGGGGCGAAGTGTGAATTCGTCTTGTGTTTACAATGTGCTGCTGTTGCGGCAAGGTGAAGTCGAAGGACTCTTAAGCACTTCGATTTCTTGCAGTTTACGACGAAGACAATCGTATTCTGAGGTGGCTTTGCTCTTTAGCATCCTTAAGTGGGTTCGGCGGATGCTGATAGAGATACTTTTTGGCGGGACCGTCATTCAGTCCCTTCCTGAAAACAGTCACAAATATTGTGCCTTGTGCGAGTAAGCTTGTATATCAAGCTTACCTTGACGCAAGACAAGAAAAACAGACCTACATTTGAGTTCTATTTCTGGGACTTCAAATGCGAAGCCTATAAGTCAGGAATGTAGTCTCGTCGGTGACTCTGCGTCCCATGGATCATTCCCTGGCGCGACCGCTGAAGCATGTCGTCGCAAAATGCCTGTTGAGGCATTATGATATCTTGCGTTGGGATGACGTTCTCTACTTTGGTATACCACCTCAATAGAAATTCTCTTTTCCCTGTGAACTGTAACAAATTTGTCTTCACAAAAAGTTCAACCTGTCGATCGAAAACTTGATGAAAGGTAAAGATGATACTTGCTTAGGAATCTCGTCCATTTTTGTTGTTTTGGGGTCCGGAATATAGCTCCGTGGTGTGGGCCCGACCCTCCCACGCAACTGATCGGGTTCAAATCTCGCTTTCGTGCAGTCAAAAAAGTGTCATTTTTGGAAAGGGGTCGAAATCGTAAATTTAAATGTTGTCTACGTTAAAAACGGAGTTTTTTGCAACTGCTTTCACTATCGATTTTGCTTGTCGTTCTGTTTCTATTGCATCGTTGGCGCAGCTGAAAGGTAACTGCAAATCAGCGTCTGAGTGAGAGCATTTTCTTCTCTACTCGAAGCTCTTCACGTAACCGCTGCTGTAGTGCACGCATGTCTCCCATCACACGTCTTTTTAAATCTAAAGGTCACCTAGCATAAAAATTACAGCTCTTACAGCGTCCGCCTTACTTTCAGTGCTGATCTCTGGATGCGCGCTGGAGACGCATTCACTCGTGGCGCCAGACTCTGCAGATTCATCGCTGCTGTCTTGTGCTGTGGACAGGAACGCGACATCCACAACTTCACTCAGCAGGTCTGCAGCAGTAAATGCTTCCATCTCCGTGTTGACCTCATCCGCACAGCAAATGAAGTCGTCCAGGTCCATCGGGTCGCGGATGCACTGCTGCTGTATCTGTGCCAGTAGACAGATGTTCAGCTGCTCGTCGGCGTTGATCCGCGATCTGTGGTTGCTCGACCGAGTACGAGCCCGGTGTGCCAAAACCAATTCAAATTGGCCTCGATCGAAACCTCTTGCCAGCCGGAATTGATCCACTTCATCGCTGTGAGCTGGTCAACCATGTAGATGTTGTCTTGACATCCTTGTTCCTCTAGATCCAGTGCGTGCTGGAGCTGTCGATCCCGGTATCGACGCTTGAATGACGCGATGATCCCCGTGTCCATTGGCTGCAGCTTCGATGTCGTATTGGGGGATGAAACGCAACGATCACGCTCTGCAGCTCAATATCATTGACTGTGTGCGCTGATGCATTGTCGAGGAGGAGCACGACGTTGCGCCGCTGAGCGCACATGTCGTCGTCAAACTCACGCAGCCACTCTTGAAACAGAACGCAGGCCATCCATGCTTTGAGGTTGCTCCGGTTGTAGAACCCCAGCTGATCGCCAGTCTTCTTCTGGAAACACCGAGGCTTCTTCACGTGTCCAATGATGAACGGCTTGCGTTTGTCCGAGCCATCTGCATTGCACGCTAGAGCGACGGTCACGCGAGTCTTGCTCTTCTTCGACCCTTCCACTTGTCGCCGGGCGATGGTCTAGTGGGCGCGAGACAGTGAAAGAGTCCTGTTTCATCTATGTTATAGATGTTGGCTAGCGAGACTCCTTTCAAGCGCTCTCGAATCGCATCGCGCTGTGCAGGTATCCGTTCAGCGTTCATTGGACCGCTCTCACCATGGGCGCTCATACGCTTGAAGCCATGGCGTCCCTGGAATGCCTGAAGCCAGCCGTTAGAAAACGACAGCAGCTGATCGTCCTGGACACCGCTCAGCGTGGCGAACCGCTTTGCTTTCGCTTTAATCAAATCTCCGCTCAGTATCACGCGTTTCGCTTGGCACTGCAGCACTCAGTTGACAAGTGCTTCATCGACAGCAAGGAAGACGAGCGGTCGCTTTTGCTTGCACTTGAGGTCGGCTTCCTTCACAAGTAGATACTTCTTGCGGTCACGCAGGATGCTGGAAATGGTCCCCTGGACCGGCGCCTTGACGAGGCTGAACTCTCGCTTTGCCTTTGGCGCAAGCTGGAGTTGCGTGAGAGCGGCATTAGCATCGTGCCACAGGCAGATTTTCTTCTTCTGCTCGAATGTCAGGTTACCAGTCGCTTTCGGTCTTGACGGCATCGTAGTGTTTGGCGAATGTACTTGTCAAAGTGCTTATGGCTGGAAGCGGATTTAAATGGCTTGTCCTCCACGATTTCGTGCTCTTTTTGTTGTTTGGGAAGTTGGAAGGTATTGACACTTCTATAATATGATCATACTGTTATATATGATACATTTTGTGTCCACAGTCATATCAAATTTGGCAGGTTTATCTGTAGTTATGGAATGTATACCAATGGATCACTGCAAGGCCTCGCGCCATCGTGCCTCGTCATACAGTTTTGAATCCGCAACATGCAATCTGCCATCTCTGCCACAACGTACGTGCACACTCTAGCAAATATTAGTCAGGATTTAAGTGTCATCATCCCCGAATCATCTGTATCGATTTGTACTTGTTTCAGACTTGCTATCATAAACACGTGCAAGCAACCTAAAGTTTTCAAAAAGGACCCAGGGCAGCCACTATAATGGACAGCAAATTATTATGAAGTATTGTCCATCTTTTATAGGTGAAAAAGCACTGTATAGAATTGATAAAAATTTCGGCAATTCAACCTTTTTGCCCTAACGTTACAGTACTTTTAAGATGCCTGCAATACCATTTTCCAATCGGGTGAAATAGTCCTAAGTTTATGCCTCTAACTTGTTGACCTTGAGTGCTCCCGAGACGCATAAAAGAAGGCATATGCTAATATTTTGGCTTGCTGTTCAAATGTTGGATGGGAAAAGGTGTCTTTATACTGTTGTGGTATGTAGCCTTCAATATGAAGATACCCGGTGAAAGCCTGGAGTTCACGATCATCACGGAGAACCTTTTTAACTTGATTCAAAAGCTCCTGACTGTATTCCTTCTTCTTTGCTTCAGCTTGCCTTATTGCCGCTTCACCGTGGGCTCTTAACTTAGCCAGCTGAGTGGGACGCCCTACCCTTTCTTCCATACTTGTATCTTTAAAGTTGTGGCGCGTGATTGTACTTTTGACACCAGAGAATCCCGCAGTGTTGTTCGTATTCTTGGGGAAGTGAGATGTGTCTATATTGTGTTCGCTTGGCTCGCCCTCTGTGATGGTAAAACAAGGTACCGCAGAGATTAGAAGCAGAGGAGTGAAACGCATTGCTTGTGTGGGGGCACAGGAAAAAGAAAAGTGACCGGGCACTTGGGTCATTTTATTGAGTTAGATGATATACCCATGCAAGGTTCTATATACTAAAGTGTACTCACTCATTTGTTGGATGGAAAGAATAGAAGGGTGGATACTAACTACATGTATACAGTCAAGTTTGTATGATAAAATATAAGTCAAAACGAGAAGTAATGTCCAGACGACAGGCTTGCGGTATAAACTTAGATAAACTTACAAGACCGCCACACTGGTTACTGTGACAATCTTTAGACGGGGTACCTATCGCTCATTCTGGAACCATGCCGCAAATGTCGTATTGTGTAGACCTTTTTTAGCCGCTTCTATTTTTGTGTATTTGTAATAAAGTGTAGTTGAGACAATACAGC
>MIQA02005311.1:0-15959 GCA_001887855.2 Sclerospora graminicola | reverse complement strand
CTGTGTACACATGGAAATTGCAAGTCATGCCAATTCAGGCACGTGCATGTCTTCTCTGCGAGGTTCACAGCTCGCCACGGATGCACGTTCCCATTGCGACTCGGGGATCCGTCTTGACATCGGATCATGTAGAGGCCGTTTAAGCACGGCAAAATGTTGCAGCGAACGCGAGCTTGCAACAGGCTTTCCAATTTTTGCTGCCATCTGGGCAGGAGTTGATCACTGTCGACGGGGCTGGTAGCCGTAGTGGATTGTGTTGTGACATGGAATGTGGATGACGCTGAAGTTGTCACATTGGTTTTCAGTAATGCTGCAGACGGGGATGATAATGCGAGAATGTTTTGGGGTGGGGGTGCGAGTGGAGATATGGATTCAGAAGTGATTAGGGGTGATGACTGGTCTTGGAAATAACGTCGCCATGGCGAAGCTAGTTGGCGCGCGAGCTGTCGTCGCTCATGAAACTGTTGACACACCCCAAGGAAGTACGTCTGAAATGCTTGCAGAGGATATGCACTGCGATATTCGTTACCAATCTAGTTGTTGGCGGACTCCGACAGGTTGGAAGTTACTTCGTCGTATGTCGCCTTGCTATACTCCATTTGAATTGCATACTTCACCCAGTGTTTCTTGGGAATGTTGTCGATATATTTCGCAGTAGCTGGTCGGTATATTGGCAAGCCGTGACCAAGTATAACGCCAGTCGTTCTCGCAGTCGGCTCAAGCCATCTCGTAAAGAAAACCTTCTTCGACTGGTGTCAGCGAGTGGAACTGTTTATGGATATTGTCGATAATATGACGAAGGCAGAAACGATGACATCTCGTTGGAAATACGTTCTGAACGGCTGCTATCAACCCCTTCTGTCGGTCCGAAACAAACAAGTCGTCCAGCTGATCACCGTGAATGCGGCAAGCAGGCATTAGTTGCTCCAAGAACCAGCGCCAATGCTCATAATTTTCAGCGGGTACGATGGCGAAGCCGAAGATAATGATGTGGTGATTGGCGTCCTTGGTAGTGGCAGTGAGAATAACCCCACGCTTGTTCATCTCTTCTTTCAAGTGTGTGCCGTCCAAGCCTGTTAGACGCAATCAAAACGTTTTCGCGCGTAGACAATTTGACGGAAAGAAGCAAGCACGATAGAACCGGCCTCCAGATTTTTCAAAAGCCCAATGGGAACCTTTATTGTCACGTGCAACAGATTGTAAGTAGCTCTCCAACTTCTGGTAGCTATCAGCAATGTTCATCTCCGTGCTCGCGAGCACTTGTTTCTTTAGGCGTCCAGCAACTTGCAGGTCAACCATGTGACCCTTCGACATTAGAAACGATTTTACTGTCTTGTTCGTAATCCCTTTCGCATTACCCGCATGAATAGGAAATAGTTCATTTGCAAGCAATCGCTCCAGCAGCTTGTAATCAGTATCACGGTCGCGAATCTCTCTCGCTAGCGATGAGTCTGACTGGTCGACTTCGGCATATGTTACCGCGTTGTAACCAACAAAATTCAAGTGATTATGACATAGTTGCATCTTGGTCACCTTCCAGACACCATTTTTGCCGTAGACGTTCACAAAGAACGGGCACGAATGCGATACATGTTCTCGACCATCGACTCCTTGTTGACCGCGAAGCTGCTTGCACACGTACTTCGCATTCCCTTCACCTGTAGCTTTGCTGGTACTGTTCCTACCGACTCGTAAGCCACAAGCTTTGGCATACTCACGCCACTTTTTCTGCACCGCTTTCTGAGACTCGTACGTTGTGGTCGCCACATTTTCACACTTGTCGTATACCAAGCCGGTCTCTGAACATGACCCTAGTCGAGCAGACAGAACACCTGGTCGCAGAAGCCCCATGGCCTGAGCAAGCAAGACGTCTTGAGCGTTCAGGTGGTAGCGCTGCTTGTCACTATCTGGTAGTTGGGGGGATGCGACCAGGGTGGCGGCAGACATGGCTGCTGCATCGATAGCGGCAGGGTCATTCGACCCAGCAACTGACATCGAGAGGGTAGAAGCGATCTGCGTGGCTTTGCGCGGTTGGTGCTTGGTGTCGCTCGATAAGACGCAAACATTTCGAGGGGTGTCTGAACTGGCCTTTACCGTTACCGATAGAAATCTGTCTCAACACGATTAGATTAAATGAGCGGTACTGAACACCGTATAGTGTATCACATAAGATTGGGCGCGCCTCACATCAACGAAAACACCAAAAATCGAATTTGGTATATTACCAATTATATTACCGTATACCATCTGTCTTAACCGACACACACGGGAACAATAAATGCCTGCACATGGTGATGATTTGCTTTGGAATGTTTTTGAAAGGTTTTAATAAGAAAATGGGCAATAGATTTCGGACAAAACGACACAGCTGGGCAAATTTGAAGGTCACCATGATGATCAGAAAGGGGTTTACACTGCCACCCCTCCCAGATCGTTAATATGTAGGTGGCTTGTGGCCTCCATTTTCACTGTGTTTCATTTGGCCGCGCGCCATTGATTTGACAATTGCGCGATGTCCACTCAAATGTGTCACATTGAGTTTTTTGTATCCCTTATCAAAACTGATCGACTGTGATTGGCTGAGAGTTTGTGTTGGTTATAACAATTTGTATGATATGACAGATGTTATACGGTATATAATTCCTCACCTGCCACCACTCTTAGTTCTTAATTTCAGTATGGTAAAGTGGCCGATTTGCAGTACATGTACCCTAAAATGCATGTCATAGGCGACTGCCACTCATAGGCGGGGCCTACTATTAAGAGCTAAAACTTTACACATCAGCTTTAACGCAAATCGTGAAAGCTATATTACCCAAACTTATTTTAGGAATAATCCTAGTGATCTAAAAAATTAGGTTCTAGTCATCCTGATCCAAACCATTGCGCATCCTCTCATATCAAGACACGCGGAGGTAACCTAAGCTAGCCTATGGTCAGACAGTGCTTCTACGTGTCGATAAACTTGTTACACACTTCGAACCCTACGCCACGCATACAAAAGGTTAGTGTTTTACACATAAGTTTGGTATTTTGCACATAATTTTGGGTAGCCCACTGTGACTTTTACGAGTGCTTGTCATAGGCGACAACAGCAGTTCTAAATTTGCACCCATTGCCCCAGATCACGCTAAGGATCTGGGTTTAGAACTACCATGCAAGCACCGAGTGAGGCCCCTGGGCTAAAGGACGACCCGGGTATAAACCCGGACCCAGACAACCCGGGGTCAGAAAGTAATCAGCAACAAGAGGGAGAGGCGAATAGCCCCACAGCGGACACAGCAGGGAAGGAAGCGGCGCCGATAACTGAGGAAGCTACGGCGAGCGAAGCAGCCGGCTCACTTGAAGTTGAGAGGAAACGAGCAGAACCGGTGGGACATCCGGTATTACTGGCTTCAACTAGTGCCACTATTCCTGAGATCAGTAGTACAAAACCGGTAATACCGGATGTCAAACCTGATTTACCAAAAGAAAAATCATTGGTAACACCGGTAAATCCAGTACAGGAGGAAGGGCGGGCAGGGAACCAGAGCATCCGGGCTATGGAGGCGGCAGCCCCGCAAGGACCGAAGGGCATGGCTTCAGCACTCCACATGGCGTTGACGGGAGCACGGACGACGATGCCCAGAGTACACGCATGGTTGGAACTGATGCAAGAGTTGTTCACGAAGATTTACGTTAAAGCGAAAGGGCCAGGGACGCGTTTGTCCGATGTGGCGAAACGACTGCCCAAGCTAAAGAAATTTGAAGTGGAACGTATGTTGGACCTTTTCGAACTGATGGTTGTGGATGTCGAAGTGGATTGGGAAATGTGGCGTACCGAAGTAATTGGGGCGGCTTTATTGGCACAACGTTCGGCGCAGCCGCTGGAGAGCATATTGTGGAGATCCATAGGACAAGCGAAGGTAAAGAAGGCAGGACTAGCACCACCTATGCTGACAGGTTGGAAGAAGAAAGTTGCAGGACTATACGCATGTGAAACGAAGGAGGCAGTTGAGCAGAAGACGTTTGTGTTCAAGACGACGGTGTACTCATCAGATGAAATCGAGAAGTTACGAAAAGTTTGTGAAACTGATTACGGGAAATTTGCGCCGATGAAAGTACGTGAGGGAACGACTGATGAGTGGAAAATTGTGCAGGGCTTAGTGGAAGGCACGATAATCGCCAGACAGTTGCCGCAATTTATCCGTCGAATAATGAAGACGGAAGAACAAGTGAAGTTGGTACAAACAATTCGGGCACAAGTGGAGGGTTGTTTGATAATGGATTTACGTGGAGAAATTGTGATTAAAGAAGCGTTTTTAAGCACAAAATGTATTCAAGAAAGTATTTGCACGGCGGCGTCAACTCGGGGGTCAGGTTGTGTTGCCTTATGGAAGATGATTACGCAAGTCAAGAACATCAGTTACGATCGAGCCAGTCATGCCTTGTACTTTCATTTTTTCACAAGGGACATGGCTAGGAAGTTTGAAAATGAGATTGTGCCATTTCATCGGTATGACCACAAAGTTCGAAATCTACACCAGGCTGTTCAATCACATAGTGGGTCAGCATGGGACAAGCAAGTTGATGACAACGGAGAAGCGTATGGACAAAAGGGATTCTACTCGTGTGTGCTCAAGAATATTACAAGATCGGTGGACCTACTGAAATTGTCTGCCTTCTTACGAAAGCTACTGGGAATGGAATTTCAATTGAACGACTTGGATACAAATGGACCCACTCCGATACTTCTACCTCATGGGAATTAGTTGTTGAATCGGATGCCTGCCCGAAGGTTCTCTTGGGAATTAGGCGAATTTTCTGGGGTCAGACGATGTTGGTGGTGGAGCACCCATCCATGGGTGGCAGAAGACAATGTTTGCGATGCGGGGAATTGGGACATCCGATGAGGATGTGTCAGACGCCCATGGAAGAGCTAATGAAATCGAAGTGCATTCAAGTAACTCCGGAAGATTATCAGAGGTTTTCGATTCAGGCACCAACATTTCGCAGTATGGAGGAGCTCAGAGCTCAAGTGGAAGCGGTGCGAGTGACTCAAGAAGAAGAATGTAAGGAGGAAGTTGAAGTGGATAATTCCCTCCCGGGGCAGGAACATGAGATGAAAGAAGACCAGACCACTTCTGGAGATAAAATTCAACCAACCGTGCAAGCAGAAATAAAACGAACAACTCAAGCGAAGGGGTTGACCACGGCAGAAGTATCTACGGCGTGGACGACAGTGAGACGCAAGAAAACGAGTAAAGATAAGAATCGACGAGAACTGTCAGTGGAAGGACAGAAAGTAGCCCAAGGGGCAACAGCATCCAGTCTCAAATTGGCGATTGATAAGCAACAGACTGTGAGTCCTGCCTCGAAACAGCGAGTAAGAACCAATGACAACAGTACTGTATCGGATGATGGATGTGATTCAAAGGAGGAGGACTCACCAAACCGCGGGGAGATTGCAACAAGTAAATTGGAGTTATTATCGAATTTGACTGCAACGAAACTGCTAACTAAGGAGAGTAAGGTCAAGACGTACTTAATGTCAGTGCTTAAAGACGTGGAGGAGACAGAGGGATCTATCGTTTTTTCGGCACCAGCCTACAGCGATTCAGTAGGGCAAGATGACTTAACCACCATTCCCGAAGTCATACGATTGTTAGATCTCGAGTCAGTGCCGACACCTGCGACTGGTAATTGCCAGATGTTTGCAGTATGTCAGGCACTGGCGAGTTCAACAGAATTGGTTGATAAAGCACCGTTACTGGAGGACATGACGAGGCACCTGAAAGAAGGGTGCTTAGCGAGGGCGCTGATGGATTTTGATATCAAATTTCCTCCCGGGACTCGGAAACCAACGCTGATTGAGTTGGGAAGGGGTTATCGTCGGATTTCCCCTAAAGAATCCAAGAGACGATTCATGGCGTATCTACAGGAGTTTTCGGAAAGTGAGTCTGGGATCTCGGAGATCATACCCCGAAATGTGTGGGGTAGTACCGACACCCTGAAAACTGTTAGTACTCTGTTGCAGCGTGACATTTTCGTATTAAGTCATCCACCGGGTGAGAAATTTCCTGGGGTGCAATATTATACTCCGGAAACCAGGAGATTCCAAGCGAAGTCCTATCAAATGAGTGGAGAATACCCGATGATGGTGAAGGACTTCTATGCCAAGATGCGAGTGTTTTTAGCATTGTCGGAGTCAGAAGAGAAAGAGCGGAAACGACCCCTTATATTGAGGTATGGGGGTCAACATTACTCTGCCATCTTACTAGGACGCCGCAAGCTTCAGGAAGAAGATGTATCCATGGAGCGCAGTAGTGACGAGGAAGATTTTGATGACGAGCATCACTCGACATCACAACAGCAGGCAAATTTAGATTCGCCCAGTGGAACAGGAGACGGCAACGAATCAGCCGATTTAGAGGACAGTGGAAATGATTCTACATCAGTAACATGCTATCAATCGCCGTGGGATCCCGATGATTGGGATGGGGATTTTGAAGACCTGCTTCAACGTTTACAAGGTCCGACGATTCACCATGGACTCAAATGTGAAATTACGGAAATAATTCTGACGAAGGATCCCCGGATGTGTGAACTTCTTCACTTTCTCACCGAGACAGTGGGAAAGCTGTCACTGCCAGAACAAGAAAGCTTATTGGAGGCGGACTTGAAGGATCCAGAAGTACGCAAATTTTTCCTTCAGAAGTACCAAATATCGGAACCCATTTTGAACCAGTGGGTCGAGAAAGTCTGGCAAGATATACAGCCAGAGAAGGAGTGTCTACTTCTTTCGGATGGGTCGCCTTCCAGCTCGGAATATAAGCCGTCTGAAGGCTCTATTAATTCCCAAGACGTGGTTGATTCGGATGGGGCTGGCTGTCCAACAACGAAACGGGTCTGCCGCCGAGATTTTCCCGAAGAAAAAGCAGAAACTAATGAGGGCCAATTAGTTGCGCGGGAACTGATGGATGACTATGAAGATGAAAATCCTGATGTGGTGATGGATACGTTAACTATTGATGAATTTAAAACTGCGTGGCATACATTGCTTCCCCAATGGGAGGAGCAAACTGGAATACCGTTTCCTTTAGTGAGTTCCACCAAGACTTTATGGATTAAAGCAGCCCAAGCAGACTCGAACCGGTTATTACATATGATAAAGGATGTGCCTGAGGCACATTACATTTTGGATAGTGTTCATTCAAGTGTCCTCGTAGAACTGACGAAGCACTGGCGAGAACAGTGCTGGTTAGCGGTAATTGAAGCGGGCAAGCGAGAAGGCCTGGCCGATATCCAACCAGCATGGTTTGAGGCATGGGAACATCGATTTTTGGTGATGATTGGGTCCGGACAGCGTACAGCAACCCTAAACAGCTCACAGGAATGGACACGGCTTCGAAAGATTAGGTATGGGGGGAACGAAATCCTGCAGCTATTAGCGCCTCGGAAGGTACCTCATCTCGCAGCAGGAATGCTCTGTGCCCATTTATTCGCGGAACAGATTGCGGCATTGGTTGGGGTGGATTACACACCAACAGATACAATTCTAACATTGTTGCAACGACATTTGGAATTGGTACGACGGCGACCGATGTATGCGACTACTATCGAGGGGTTGGAGAAAGGGAAAACGGAAGCTTGGAGGGAAGTGTATTGTTACTTTCACGCGCGACAACCTTTACAAATAACGAATGGTGATGAAGACTTGACGAATGAGTCGGGCCCTGGCGGGCCCGACCAGTATTAAGGGCACCGCACCTGATAGGCATGACAATCATTCCTACTTTAATCTTAATTCATTGGACATATTTACCAAATATCATTTATTACAGGATATGGAATATAAGTCTGAGACGAAGCAAGATGGGAGTGATAAAAGACACATCTCGCACACATTTATAAGTCAAAATGTGCGAGGCTTTGCGTTGAAAGATGTAATTTCGTGGATGTCAGTATGGAGGAGAGGATACCCAGATCACCCGGCACAGTTTATTATGCTGCAAGAAACACATGTGTCCACAGCGGATGAATGGAAACAGATGGCTAGACACTGGGCATTATTGTGGGGAGAAGGAGACCGGTATAAAACGCTTTCGTATTGGAGTATATTTCCCAAAAAGAGGGGAGGGGTGGCGATTCTATTGGTTCCTTCAGTAGCATGTAATGTGATGGCGTGGAAGAAAGAACACTGGTCCAATCGACTACTGATACTCAAATGGAATGAAACAATTATCCTGAATATCTATGGGCCGTCAAGTGACGCAAAAAAACGGGATCGCTTCTATAATGGAGTGCGACAAGTATTTATAAAGAAACCCAGACCGTGTATCATGGGTGGAGACTTCAATTGCGTCGATAATCCGGTATTGGATAGACTGGGTGGGGTAAGAGCCACACGGCCGGAATGCGAAGCATTACGGAGACTACTTCACGATTGGGAATTGTGGGATGCCAGAACCCTAATGGTGTCACCGTTCGAAGACTTACACATCGATCCACATGAACATTTCACATATTGGCGGGGAAACCAGGCAAGTCGGATCGATCGGTTTTACGTTTCTGGGATATGAAAAAATTGGGTTAATTGGGTTGCAGTCGTGCCCCCCCCGATTCAATCAGATCATAACCAAGAGAGTCTCTATTTGAAGAACCCGGAACAGCCAAGAGATCACAACTGGACACGACGAAGTCACTATCCATTTCCAGGGTCCCAGAAAGAAGAGATAAGAGAGAAAATTGGAAATGAGTTAGCGACTCAACAGACGTGCCGGCACGCACAATTGCAATGGGACAATTGGCTGGATAGTTGTAAAACAGCCCTCTACAAAGTACGAAGATCACTAGCCAGGCGTCGAAAAAAGCGTGTCCACCAATTAAGACGATCGGTGAGTGAATGCGCTTCATCGAGGAAGCACTTGATTCATGCTATTGAGGACACACTACACACAGAAAGGATGACCCGGAGAGGATATCGATTACATCGGTCAGCAGCTGATATCAGATGGCTTTTCAAAAGGGCTTCGGTATGGGAGAAGGACCAAACGGTCACGAACATAGAGGCCTTACCGGGACAAGTATTTGCCGAAGATTTGTCGATACCTAATAAGTTCGCAGAAACATGGAAACCGATCTTGAGTCACAGTCATAGAACGGTGAGTAGTCACCACATGAATGGCTATTTGACTGAGTTTATGACCATACCAACTGGGAATAAAGTCTCGGATAAACAAAACATGGAATTGATGGCCGCGATAGATGTTACGGATGTGGAATGGGCTATTAAGCATATTGAGAGACGGAAGGCAGCAGGGCAAGACGGAATCGGAAATGATTTTTATAAGGATTTCTCCCCCATTCTGTTGGAACCGTTGACAGCAGTGTTTAATTCGATCCTAAAGGGAGCAGATCCTCCCAAGTCCTTTTTGAAAGCGATTGTAATTCCACTGAGGAAGAAAGGCGACTCAAGTAATGCTCTTGATTACCGGCCAATCTCACTCTTAACGACGAGTTACAAATTATTTGCAAAAATTTTAGCACGCCGATTACAGAACTTTTTGGGTCACCTGATCGGTGACACGCAACAAGGATTTGTCTCAGGCCGTAGAATGGATAAAGCAGTACTTCTGATGAAGGCAGTGTTCAAGAAATACAGGAAGGTGCATAACGTATCAGCGGCGGAAAGCGCGGGGGTTATGTTTTTAGACTTCAGTAAAGCGTACGACACAGTGGATAGGAAATATCTCTTTGCAGTATTACGTTTATTTGGTTTTTCACCTGGATTTGTGGCATTAATGGATCGGTTACATAGTGGAACGTCAGCAGAATTTCTAGTTAACAATCAACTTTCACACGCCATTCACGTAAAATCCGGTATCAGGCAGGGGTGTCCCTTAGCACCGTTACTCTTCATCTTAGCGGTCGAACCACTGGCGTTAGCCCTGAAAAAGGAGACGGGGTTTCAGGGCATTCAACCTCTACAGGGATTGACCTCGTTCCAGCATAAGTTCTCAGCTTTCGTAGACGACTCAACGGTGTTTATTCAACATGCGGAGCAGACACCGAAGGTGTTAGCCGTGGTGAGGCGATTTGGAGATTTGTCAGGTTTAAAAATCCAACCGGACAAAAGCAAATTTGTGTTCCTTCACTCAAATTACGTCCCACAGAAATGGTACGGTGTACCGGTATTACCGGAAGGAGAAACAGTAAGATATTTAGGGTATCAATTTGGATGGACAGACTTACGATCGGTAAACTGGGCCATACGGCTAAAGTGTGTGCAGCGTCGGTTAGTGATAGCAACGACCTGCGGCACTTCGGTGATGGAAAGGGTGCAATTATTCAATGTGATTGCAATACCCTCAATACTATTCACAGCCAGAATGTTTGAGATACCAACACCAGTCCTCCAAGAATTAGTGAACCTACAAAAAGCATTCATATGGAGTAAGTGCACGCGAACTGAACGTGGTAGACATAAGATTTCGCCCACACTACTTTTTACACCCCATGCAGTCGGAGGGGTTGGGCTTATTTCGATACCAGTTGCGTTAAAGGTTCAAAGATTAAAGTTGGCCTGTCAGTGGTTATTAGCATCGCCGGATTACTATCAGCAAACGTGGCTTAACCTCGTGGGGATCATCCCAGACAGAGGGATAGAGTATACACTCACTCCGGTAAAAGGATACACAGTATGTCAAGCAGGACGAAGTGTCGAACCTCGCGGGGTGCGTAGTCTCAAAAGGGATATCATGGAATGGCTAGGACCAAGGAGACGAGAGAGCATGAGACTGGAAGATTATGCAACTTCGACGCTGCCTAAAGTGGTAACAGAAATGGAGTCACGAATTGGAAGTAAAGGAGGCCAGTTGACACCTGGTGAGCAGTTTGTCATTAGTCTGGACATCGATAGGTATGCTTGGCACGGGATATTACCGAGTCATATGGGGCCTTTCTGGGGGACGTATTGTTGGGCTCTCAATCCCTGGATACGGGAGGAACGCGCGAGAGAGCTAGGAGCGAGAAAATATGACAGGATCCCGCTCGTGTCGATCAAATCGCTAAGAATACTTAGACTAACCCATGACTCGTATATGTGGCAGGTTCAGGGAGTTGATGGAAAGGCGCATACGAGAGCAAAAACTGGAAGATGGTTATGTGCGTTAATTCTAGCATCACCGCGAGTAGACATCGGACATTATATTGGGGAAGAACCTCAAATCAACATGACTATAGGACCGCCAATATTAGAGAAGTTCACATGGAAACGGGTTGCACCGGGACGGCTACTTGGAGAAGGTAGTAATAATAGTGAGCAGGTGGTTGCAAACCAACAGGCAGATGGAATTCGCTGGAAATTGACTAGATGTGATTTGGAGGAAAAAGCATATGAGCAGGAGTTGAATGAAATGACGGTAGTGTTTCTACCGCACCCAGCCACCCACCTAATGGGATGGAAGGTTGATGACACCGCTCAGACCTGGAAGGTATGGCCCAAATTACGAAGGTCCTTTCGGATCATGTACCAACACGGAGTGGCCTCACAGCTTCCTATAATTGTGGAGAAGTGGAAAAGGAAATGTGCCGAGAGTGAATGGTGGGCGAAGATTCAGGATGCTGAACCAGCACACCTTTGGAAACATGATAATATGTTGACCAATTATCAAGTTTGTGTACAGTTCCGAATGGCAACGATGCAGCTCAACACATTTCATACGAGAAATCAAGGAGTCCAAAAATGCCTACTCGATGATAGATGTTCGAGTGGTCATGGAGGGGTGGAACACATCTTTTGGAAATGTGCAAGGGCTAAGGACTTCTGGCGGCGGTTAGTACAACATTGGGAAGGAGTAGCCATATCAGACGCTCAATTACAAAGTTTTCAAGAAGCCATAGTGACACGTCAAGCGCCACCGGTTGGAGACAGTTTGAAGCGGGCAATGATGGATAAATATGGGTGGTTTAACGATACCTATCATTCCGTTTTCGAGAGAATATGGAATGGTGTCTGTGGAATCGCGACATCATGGATGTGGCACTTAAGAAATCAAGTGGTATTTCAAGGCCAAATCAAGTCGGCCTTTGATCACCAAGAATTTCTGTGGCACCAATGTAGAACGCAAGTTGAAGCAGTGGCGGAGTGTGAATCTCGACTGGTTGACACTAGGGAAGCGGGGATCCGACTGAAGATCAGTGTAAAGTGCTTTTTCGATATAACCCCAGCACCGGATCAAAACTTCCATAGTATTCAACAGGAGCACATCGCCGCGGTAAGCACCGATAAATCGACCATGGAATCTGAACCCAGATTACATACTAGATTTTATAAGTTCATAGTATTGTCGAATTTAAGTTCTTTGCCAGTCCCAAATCTGCTGTTTACGAGGGTATGAAAATGACCTTATTGAGGGTTACGGGAATGCGAAATCAGGGTACGCCGATGGTTACGCATGTTGACTAACTAAGTTATTACCGAATCTACTGTACCGGTACGCTCCCATAGAGTTGCTACCCTTTGCTCACGGTACAGGAGAAGACATTGGATCCCGGCGCTTGCCGATGGACATGGCTCGACGTCATGCGTATCTCTCCACGTTGAACGGAATATCAATAGGTGCGTACTCAGACAAGTTGGGATACGTTTGCGCCTGAGTTCCAGGTTTCTCTTGGATAAAGTTCATGAGGAGACTGCCAACTTCATTGGACTTGTCACTCATGACCGCCGCTAAAATGTGATTAAATCACACTTGATCAGTGTCTGCCGCGTGGTAAGCAGCGTAAACATGCCACCACTCGGCATTGGAGGGAGCGACGGACGGTGGTCCATATTAAATTTAACAGCATGCAGTGGTAGCACTGCGTTATTGTTGTAACTTGAGACGCCACCATTGGGTCAAAAAAATTTAAATTCTTCCGTGACACCCCACACTGCTTTGTGCCTCTGTCTCGTGATCTTGATTTTGCTGTGAAGGACTGCTTTCGTGTCGACGACCCTTTTCTTACGTTTGTACCGTTCATTCCTCCATCATACCATGGCCACTACACTCAGCCCATTCCAAAAAAGCTCCTTCATATTTGCTGGTCCAATCACGCTGCGTTCTGACACCACCTTCCAAAAGGGTACAAATCGGCCTTCGTCAACGAAAAATACACGTTGCTCACCAAGATCTGGATGGAAAAGCGAGCCGAGCTTCTTTACGTGCTTATTCAATTGCTCGAGGGACACACCAGGGTAGTCCTTAACACGGCACAGAGTCTTCGTTGACTCCAAGTCCCGCACCAGTCGCGCAAGATCGTCTTCGTGATCTTTCTTGGCGGCGTTTGCCGCGGTCATCGTTGCTGTGTTGCTTTATTCCTAAGCAGTAATTTCACACTGGATCAACACTTCAGAATTTGACACCAGAATTTGCAAATTAACCAAGTTGCTCTATCCGATGAGGGAAAATGACCTGTAATAATTTTCCTTCTAAGAAAAAGATTTAGGTGTGAACAAATTGTTCCAGCCTTAGCAGATTTTTTCGTAGATAAGACACATTGTGAAAAATCTTATTGGTTAGAGGAACGTCATGCTTCATTAATATTTCGTTTCTGACGAAAAGCTCAAGTCACTTTAGGTGCACAGCTTTTGAACGTACCTAAGCCATATCACATGATGAACTGTACAGTAAAGATGTTGTCCGAATTCTAGACATCTTCATATATTGTTGGGCTTAGTTAGACTTCTCGTCAACCAATGTTGTGTCCTCGAAAAGGTAGCATTATTTAGGTGATCGATAAACGCAAAATGATCACTACAAAAACACAGAAACATAGAACTCCCCGAGCAAGGTCTAAATCCCCTATCGCAATCGAGTATACTCCTGTACACGCTCACAGGTCTCATCGATCGCCTTTTGTGCTTCCGGAACCAGATCCCCGTAAATGAGAAAACCGTGCGAGAGTCCCGAGTAAATTTTTAGACTCGACGGTACCTTCAAAAACGTAAGACGTGTGTAAAAATCGACGCTATCATCCAGTAGGGGATCTAAATCGCCAACCACGAGTGACGTCGGAGGAAATTTTTTCAACAAGGAATCTTCGGCCAAACCGGGTGACACGCACGGGTCGTGAATATTGAGCTTATACTGGTTCGAGTGACCGTGCGAAGGGTAGTACGATGTGAGTGCTAGCTCAAGAATGCCGCGCGGCAGCACTGGATCATTTTGGTGGATGAAACGCGAAGGCGACGGGGACATATGTAAATTTAGAGCTGGGAACATGAACACGTTTCCACTCGGCAAATCGACGCTGTCTTGAATGCAACGGATGCAAAGAGCAGCTCCAATATTTGCACCTGCAAGGAAAATCACAAATTGTTAAAATGCGATCAATAAACAACTAGAGATATCAATTAAATACACACCAGCACTTTCACCAAAGAGTGCTATCTTACTGGGTCGAAAGCCCAAACCACCACTAAGCACCCATTTATAAACAGTGTAGCACTGATTTAGCGACTGGGGGTACTGAACTTCGGGCGCAAGACCGTAATCTTCAAATTAACGATCATCAACGAGCTTAGTGGCAGCAAATCTGGGACGCAATAGAGAGAAAAACTTACCAACATAGACGATGACCGCCCCTAAAACGCAAGCCCAATTCGTTAAGTTGTAGAAATCCTTTGCTATAAACCGTCCAAAAAACCCTCCACCGTGGATGTAGAGAAGTACAGGACGTGACGCAGGCAAACCACAAGCAATCATGCCCGTCGTCAACGGAGTACAGGAATTTGTCCACGTTCCGGCTTTCACGGAATCTATCGACCGAGCACAGAAAAAGTAAATGCCGATATCAGATGAATCCTTGCGTACTTTGTTAAGGGCTGATCCATCTGCTGCCAAATATTGCTCCTCAAATACGGAAATCTTAGGACACTGAAGGTTTGTAATCAGCCGAACTAGCTTCGACTCGCCGAATATCTGCCAGCCCATTCGAATCACGTCCACGTTGGGGTGGTCAATTAGTGTACGCGTTGTGTACCGTGCAGCTTTTGCGTTGCGAATTGCATAATAGGGTATCGCCATAACAAGCAAAGGTGGGCCCAGAATTCTAAGCAGCAGTTTGTTTTGCAAACCTAGAATCGAATGCGCACAGGCACTTGATGCAGTCAAAACATTCGTGCCGATTTTAAAAGCTGTAAATCCCCACGGCTCCGACGACCGATCGTAATACTCAGCAGGCAGCGGCACTCTTTCAATCAGCAGCATCGTGGCATTTTTCAAATCATCGTCAATATCTGCTTCTATCGGATTATCAATCAGTAGTCTGTGGTCCGATGCATTGCTGATAGGTCAAGCACGCTGCAGTACGTGCTGGCACAGCAAAAATAGCCTTAATGCCATTAAGACTCTTGCGTGGTGTACTTTAATCCGTCTCAAGTTCGAAAAGCGATAAGTGGCGCGGTTCCATACCGATGAATTGAGCCGCTAACAATAAAACAGGGCTGTCAACTAAAAACAACATCCTTAGTACATTAGCAATACCTGGATGTTCTTTTGGTGCCATACAGTTGTGCCGTTGATCGGCTCGCTTGAGATCACGTTATTTGGCAGTCCAATATCCGAACTGCTAGTTGCTTCGAAAGATTCCGGCAGGTTGGTTTTTACAACGAGTATTTATTGGGTGAGCCTATGGGTAATAATATAAAGGGGCGCCCAAAGCAAAAAGCATTCGTTATTCTGCTTCTTGCCGTTTTGGAAACGTTTTGCCGCAGAATGCCAGTCACAAAACCGGCATTCGGTGCGCTCGTTGTGGAAATCTGCCTTTCTGTGATTTGTACGCCAACTTTATAAGCTAAATAAATCGAGGGTTACGGACATTATCGAGGGTTACATGACGTATTTATTTATTAAATAAGGTTCGCAAATGTAAATAAGCCTCTTAATCTGGCAGATTTACTTTTCTTTTAGCCAAATTGGATGAATCTCACAATA
>MIQA02005307.1:0-12076 GCA_001887855.2 Sclerospora graminicola | reverse complement strand
ATACTAACGTAATAGTGTCCAGGAGATTTTGTTAGGATACTAATAAGCGCTTTATTATCGATAGGTTAAATCAACATTGCAAAATATTGAAACTGGCAATAAAAGCTTTAGGATGAAGTGGATGTCACATATTTTGAATCCAAAGGAACACTTAGATTCATTAGAAGCAAAGAGTGAGTGACATACAAATAAATAAAAATGCAAAAACTCAAATGCATTCAAGCTAGTTTTAAGTGAACCTAAAGTTAGGCAGTTTACTCATCACTAGTATCACTTGCACAGGCGAGTTGCACCTTAGTCATTTGACGTACCAACCAAGTTGCCGTCTCGACACGATGGCTCTTCAAATAGTTAACAACACGAACAGTCTAGCGACTCGAGCTAAGTTATAAACTACCAATACTTAAAAATAAGGGCTAGCTACTTCTTCGGCTACTATATCAAAAACTGGCACTCTATACCTATGGTATACTATTTTCATTGTTTAGCATAACGCATATCGCGCCCACAATCCTAGATTTCTCGATTCGGAGATACAAGCACGCGTTGAAGCAGCTGCATCACTAACTACCATGCTTCAGTATTCCCATATGGAAGGTATACTATTTTCACTGCTAAATTAGTTAGATATATAGGGTCATGTGGCACACACGATGATATGTCTAATTTCGAAAAGACTGAGTCATATCGAAATTGACTCGGTAATTTACGACTTTTCAGATTTGGTATACACCAAAGCTCAATTGGTTTCGTCAAATGTCCAAAAAGGAATCAGTAATGACCAAAATTATTCGTCGGACCTGCTACAAATAGTACTCGTATAAACAATCTTTTTTTCAAAATTGATGCATTCAACAGCATAGATACTTGGATGGATCGCAAAAGGACACCTACGATTGAGAGTATTCCAATTGTACTGCTTCTGTTTGATCGAGTTGGCAACACTGTAGTTGTGCATTTGCACGAGCTTAGGGAAGTAGAAAGCGACCACCTCAGCTGCTAAGATGCCGTCGCTGAAATCGCGAGAAATGCTTTTTTGGGCCGCGACAACGGGATTTCATCGATCCAAGCGTATACACGCTGCAGCGTTTCGTCATCCAGCGATAAATCCATGCGCTGCTACAACTCACTATCAAATGCACTATATAATGAATGAAAACACAACCTCTTTCCTGCATTAAACATGTCCGAAGCGACGCAAAACCGTTACATGCTAGCCTTAAACGACTACACGTGTTGGTCCCGATTCTTTCGTTTTAAACCCCTAGTCGACGCAAAGCTGCTTCACTCATCAGCTTGCGTTTGTGCAGACTAACACAGTCCGTCGAGCAGTATTTAAACTCTAAGCGGGTAAACGGAGACTTTCCAGCATACTTTCCACAGAAATCGCAGGAGAGACCGACGGCAGTCTTGCGCTCCAGCTCTTCCAGACGTGCAGCTTCCTCTCTCTTTTACTCTGCTGCTTCTTTTTTTTGCTGTTTCTTTCGTTCTCGAGCCCGTTTTCTTTTTTCTGCCTCTTTCTTTCTTACGCTGCTCCATTTCATCTGTAAGCCCTTCGGGAATTTGGGCTGCTGCGTAGTCCCATGCATCGGGTGCCTTCCCATATACCTACGAAATGCATTTCGGGTCTCTTTCGTGCTGCAGAGCAAGTATGGGGGTCGGTTATGAAGGGACGGGTTAGTCCCTTGCTCTAGTACCAGGTAGATACTCCACAAAAGAAACTGCATTCCGTGCGGCAGCACGGTGAAGCGCTGTCATAAACGTAGCATCCACCTCATTTACTTCAATCATTTGATCCTCAACATTGGACAAAAACGCCTTGACAGCTTCTAGATCACCTTCTTTTACCAACTGAATAATCCGCGGGATCTCTTTTTCTTTGTCCTCGACGAGCTGCTGAATAGTGTCGTTTTTTGCTTCTAATTGATGCGACCCATCGATACTTTTTTCCTTCTTTATTTTCTTTGAAATGTCGACAGAAGCAGCCATTGCTGATTCAGGGTGATAACCTCAACGCTGCTAAGGTCGGAATGCACACGACACACCTCTTCAAACGTCGGTCGAAACGTAGCAAAGGGAATCCTCTTCAATCTCTTGTCATCTGAAGAATATCATTTTGACCAACATTAGTTTGAGCTCCCAATTAGGCTATCAATTCTTCACCCTAAACCACTTGGAGTAGCGCACCTGGTTGCCAGCACCGCATTCTTCTCCGGAAAAAATGTACCACGTTGCGATTTTCCGCTCGACAAAAAAATAAGATCTGCATCCAACAGCATATCTTTCCAATCGAAAAGCAACGCTGCCACATCTTGCTTCAGCGCCGCTTCATTTTATCGACGCAGAGTAGCTCCTGCAGATTTTGCCTTGCCACTTGCATCACTTGCAGACTGCGCCCCACCCTGCTTTCGTCGCGTCGTGTACCGTTGGAAAGTTTTATGACATAGTGCCTTATCTTTATCAAACACAGCACCAGCAAACCGACCACTACGCAGAAGAAACACCGCCCAGCGGAACTTGGACGTGCAGACCTCTTGCAGAGAAGTATACGGATTAAAATTCTCGTCGTCAGCATGGGGCAGGATGTTCTTAAATTCCTGTACTCTCAAAAAGTTTAAACAGTATAAAAAGCATCAAACTCGCGCCTATCAAACCAATGCAATTACATTCCCGCAACCTTAAACACATTCTTGCCATCCGAGAGCTCAACCACTGGCTCGGACGTTGTAAGCACCTTTTCCTCTTCATTCTCGTCTTCCGACCAAGACGATGACGATGTCGATATGTAGCCTCCTTCTTCCGTCGTTTTTTTCTTCTTCTCATTGTGTTTTTCTAGATACTGGAGCGCATCCTTTTCCGAAAGACTCGGCAGACCACGCGCTCGGCGCTTAAGGTTCACATAATGTGCAGCTGATTTAAAATGTACGTATCGTACCTCCAAAGATGTGAAAGCAGAAATACAATGAATTTGGCGCGAAAAAGTCGCGCGCACCTCGCCCAGGCTAAATCCTGCTCGATTTTATTTTTTGTTTGTTGATACTTATATATATACCCTTTGAAAATCGTTTGTGATGGTTTGTATAATTGGGAAACACTAAGGGCACCGCATAAAATTGATTTGGGCACCATATTCGGACTTAGTCGAATTAAATCGAATTTATTTCACGACATACTGACTCTATCGCAAAACCTTATTCTATAGATTCTCGACGAATAATGACAACATGTGCGTTTGAAAGAAACGAGGACGCGAGTCTATTAAAAAATATTATCAACTTAGTTACCAAAAATTCACTACTGTAATGCTATCATGGTTGCATCCGACCAATTAACGCTGTCATCCGCTGTGGTACTTTGTTCCTAGACCACAGACCAGTTAGGACTTCGTACTGTAGACACCGTTTTATAGTTTGCTTCGATCATCGATGTGGCAAAACAAATGCTGTTCGTGTTAAAATTACTTAAATTGTAGTCAAGTTGGCAATAAGTCGAAGAAGGTTTTAAAAAACGTTTAACAATAAAACCAACTATCTCTAGCAAATGTGTTTTTATACCAGTCAATCTTAGTTTATCTAGTACTGGAATTTGTTTTTTTTCATGCCGTCTCTCCCTTTTTTAAGCTATCAATACTGCAATCTGCATCAGGCGAGTTTTGCAGTTGAATATACTCATAGTTGACAAAACTGGCAAGAAATTCTGAGAAAGCTTGCTGAGCACGGAATGCTTTCAGGTGTTAATAAAGCTAGTTGGAAAGATAAAAGAATAGATTAGGTAGATTAAGATGACATGTCAGATAATATAGCAGATATGCTAAACAAGAATAAGAAACGGGCAAAAAAGTAGATTGTTTTGGGTGGTTATGCCTGCTTAAGCAAATAGTAATTAATTATGCTAAACAAGGATCATTGAAAGCTTTTTAGAGAAAAACAAGTTATAGTAGATTATCTATCCCTACTCCATTTATAGCATATTTATTCTTCCAATTAAAGTGTTCTTCTAAAACAATGATTACACACATTCTTGTACGATGGTACATGTATCGAATGAGTAGATAAGTACAAGTACTATTATAGCTGCAATCGAAACGAGTGGTAACGTTCCTATAAGTTTTTGCACAAGTATTAAAGACGTCCATCTTTTTCATTTATATTTACACTATATTTTCGGCTAAGTCCGAATATGGTGCCCAAATCATTTTTTTGCGGTGCCCTTAGTGTTTCCCGTATAATTTTATGAAAAGGTGTCGAATAATTTTGGTCATTACTGATTCTATTTTGGACATTTGACGAAACCAATTGAGCTTTGGTGTATATATGACTTAATCGAATAGGATTTATGCACCAAATGATTAAAAATACTGTAATTGACGTATAACCAGGTATATATCAATGTGGCAGTCTTTGATCTGATGGTCTATTTACCGTATTATTAAATCAGTGGTCAAGGTTCATTCATAAAAAAAGACACCAGATTGTTGTACCGATAGCAAAATCCAGGCATCAAGCCCATACTGCCGAAAAACTCGTGGAGATGCGGCGAAATTCGATGGCAGAAATTTTCGCATGCTGAATAAACACTTGTACACATGCACAGAAGACGATTAAATCGACCCAGTGCTCTTTGACGCATTTATCGATTATCGGTACCTCTTACGTGTGGATAGTAGCATTTTGTGAGTTCTGGTCTGTATCTTGTTAACACGTATTGTCTATGTGAAGACGTTCCCCGAAGGCAATTGAGGCATATTTCTGAAGATACACGCTTGGCCGAGAGCGTGCCAAACAAAGTGCACAGTTTTGATTTAGTGTCTCGAAAAACCACACGTGACGGCATGCAACATTGCAGGGGTAAGTTGAAAAAAAGGGTGTGGAACAATTATTGTGATGATTTCTAAGATGCGATTCTTTTAGATGCAGGTTCCTCTAAAGGATAACAGCGTTGATATTGGTGTTTACTGATTGACACTAATGGGGATGGGTGTTCGTGAGTATGTGCGCGAAGTAATCATGTGCTCAAGCCAGGTAGCGTAATGAAGGTTGTCCAGGTAAAAGTTGACGTGCTCGGTGAAATCGATGGATTTTGCAAACGTTACCTTAAATGAGGCTGGACTGCAAACGCGAGGACAAACGCAAAAAGATGTACGTGTTGTTTTATTTCATCAAGTCTTCGCGCCATCCGCAAAATGTAATAACGATTGTATTGAAAGCTTGCGAATACAAGTGACACTAAAGCAAAAACCGTGTTTGAGACGCAGTCTCACTCATCTGTGTTAAATATTGATGCATTGTGCTATTTTATTGTAGCAAATTCTGCTGTAAGACCCTTAGTGGCACCAACAATGTCCTTAAGCTCAATGTTTGGCTGGGATGTAAAGGAAACATAGTCATTTGCGTAATGCGTCCCCCAATGTAAAGACACGTTATGTCAAAGCGGCAGCCTTTTGAACTTCTAAATATTAAGCTTATTGATACGCTGAATAGTTGTAGCAAGCAAAATTGGACCCCACACTGACTGAACCACGTCTGCATAATAGCGAACTCTGCATAAAGAACAACCCTCATTTTTCCATTGCATACAACTGCAACTTACGATCAACGTCGCAGTTTAAACGCTAACTTTTTACACTTGTCCTGCCTGCTCTTTTCATGCCTAACGACAAAAGCAACAACTACCGAAGCGAAAGGTTTACCCAATGCGATCATATCTTCTGGCAGCAAGATGCTAGAAAACTTGGCGGAGGCGATATTTGGTCTGCATGATCGATGCAGTAAGCTTCCTCCACCCAAAAATACTCTGTCGTCGTCGGATCGGGATTCATCACAAAAAAGTAAAAATGCTGCTATTGTTTTGATCTTCTCGTCCGACAATGCTTCCGTAATCTATTTATAGCTCGCCAACAGTGTGCTCTCAATAGTTGCAGTTTCTCTTACGCACGATACGAGTTTGCATCGACCTCCAAAGAAATTCCGTAGTCACATGCTTCGAATCTCGTCTTCTACATGTGCACTTTTTTCCGCTTGGGCCAACGTTTTTGGCTTTTTTTTACCGCCACTTGACAAAACCTTTCAACGCTTCACCAGCCCTTGTTCGCGTCAAGTAGACCAGCCACGCATTTTTCCTTTTCGGGTCATTTTCTACGTATAATCTAAGTAAAGCAATACAAAGAATCTTTTTGCTCAAAAGAAGTCCGGTCGGAGAAGATGAAAATATGCAAGAGATATGTGATAGACTGGGGAAATATATGCGGATACAAATATTTCAGCGTTCCCTCCGACCAGTTATGTCGGAGGATGAAGCATACCACACTTACCTAGCCCTAATCGATATCATTGGTGGAAATTATTGCTTGGTTGGTTCTGATTTGTTGTTTTCGACGAACAAATCTGTTTAAACGTTGCTAAAATGAACAATAGTTTGTTTAAGTGTGGTCGGAGGATTGATCATATTCATCCATACATAAAGCATACATATTATGACTTCGATTTTTAGCTTAAAATGTTTTTAGCTCGCTGATGGATAATTACCGGGTAAATACCCGGGTAGATAACAACACTACGTGCTACTTAATTGAAGTATTATAAGTTGGAGCAAATCTTTAAAAATTATCCCAGTTCGGATTTAAGGGCTCACCCCACTTCGGCCCCCCCCCCTGTACCGTAAGACTGGTACAATGTACCGTCCTAACCAGGTAACAAGTTCAGGTGACTTTCTTCTATATGATTCATTTAAGAGCTTATAGCAGTAAAACATACACCATAACTATATACCGGTACTCGAGTTAAAGTAAATTTACCAAGTAATGTTTCCGTCACTAATTCAATTCGAATTATCTCGATCTCGTCGTATATACGTAGTCAATCCGGATATCTCCAAACCCCTCATCAGATATCAGTCGCAATCCCGAGCATTGGTGCCTACATTATGAGCCTTATCTTGACCATTGAGAAGCTATCGCATGCAGATTCCAGTATGGGGTTATTCTGCGATCGACAGATCACAATCGCTGGTAACGTGTTCCTTCGTTACGGCTCGGAGGAGCAGCGTCAAGAAACCTTTCCTCGAATTTGTAGTGATAGCTTCAATTGTGAGATGACAGACGCTGCGACGCCGACCAAGGATTGGTCCAAGTCTAGCGTGACGCTAGTTTACACGCACCAGCGAGAGTGGGATGGAGCGTGCGGGTCCATTACTGAGAGAAGCTTCAATGTACATGTATTAGTGTTGATTGAATCTCGTGACCGTTGTCATGGTATCTTTTTCATTGTAGTCGATAATGGCATGGACGTTGGCAGTAAATGTCTCGCCATACATGAACATTTGGCTTATACTAGGAAAAATACGCATCATTCCCAATCACAATATCATAAAAAGGAGAAAACAGAATAGGAGATACACCGTTAATACTGGATGTACGGAGGGGGACGGGGATGGCGCGGTTGACTGTCTGCAACTTCTTCATAGATCCTCTTTACGAAACGTCATAAATGTCATCGCACCGTGAGACTTATCCTAGGTACGACCTTGGCAGAATGTCGTATTGAGGTACACTGTACCAGTCTTACGGTACAGGGGGGGTCCTAATATGGTGCCAATAACATCTCCCGGCTGAAAACTCGCCCTTATGAAGTTGGAATCGCTAGTAATTGCAAAACAGCATGTTGCGGTGAATGACTTGGTACACACCGCCAGTCAATCAGGGAAGTTAATTATTTTTTTAAAATGATCTGAATGTATCTAATAAATTAAAATAAGAAAGTAATTACTCCTCCTGGTTCATCATCGTCAAAACTTCCTCCGCACCTAGTCGACACGTCACAGCTGATAAGAGCGCAGTTTGGACGCTCAGCAGTTTGTCGGTCAAGGGAATTGTGCAAAACTCCATCAAGCGCCCCAGCTGGTACAAATCATGCTGAAACGTGAGAATGGCACCGTGACATTGGTGATTCCAGCTGATGGTGGTTGTCTTCGGTGGGTGCGACTCATCCATGTCAATCAGCACCCAATATCCTCGATCGCTTGTTGGAACATACACAATATTCCTCCATCGGATATCGCCGTGGCAATAGTTGCAGCCGTGCCAAGACTTCAGAGCTGTAAGCATTCCTTGGAGCCATTCGCGCACTTCCTCTATATTCTCGGGTTTTCTAGAAAAGCCCAGCGGTTGAAGCTGTACAGTGATACTAGAGCGCTGCTCGTCTGGTAGTGCCAACTTGCGCACGGTTTGAAGATGCGTCTTCCCATGCCCTCGACTGCTTAATCCTTGAAGAGTCGTGTAGATGTCACTAAGCCGTCCAAAATCGTCTTCATCAATACATTGCTGGCGCTGGATCGTACGCTTGACAACATCATCCATCAGCTCAATCGTTCGTCGTTCCGTGACATGGGGGGTGTACGGCATCAGATCGCACGCACAAGTTCGTTTAAATAAGGTGACCATGGCAACAAGGAAAAATGACAAGTTGTAGAAAGTCTTGATCACCTCTTCCTTCTGCGCAATGACAGAGTAGAATTCGACGACGTCCTCTGCGTGGAGGTGACGATCGATCGTGACAATTTTGAGTCTAGCTCCACTGGTTGCATATCCGAGAATGTACGGAAGATCCCCATAAAACAGTGGGTTCCACTTTCGCATTTTCTTGGTCAATTCCTTGCACGATACATTGATGCCCGTAGAAGAACTTTTCTCTTCACCACGAAGGAGCACCATACCACAATAATGCAAAATGACATCCGGACGCAATTCCTTCGCCGTGGTTCCAGTGTTGTCGACACGATTCCTGTGAAAAGTGAGAAATATTCCTTTGGCGAGGCTGAGGTAAGTCGGGATCAGGAGTAAGACATCGTAAAATGCCTGCCATGTGTTCTCAGAAGCCATCGCTTTAATTGGTTGTGATTTGAGTAAATAGAACTCAATCATCGTCCTCAACTCCTGGCACTGAAGAAAATCTCCATTCTGTTCACAAATCTTCCCCGCTGAATCATCATCATCCAGCATAAGTCGAAAAGGAAGTGGTTGTTGAAGCATGGCCTTCAACTCCGTTGGCGTAGGTAGCGCAGTGATGTTCATCTTCGAGTACTCCCACAGATCTTTCAGATTTTTGACGACACTTGCCTCCGACCGTTTGCGTTTTCTGGGCCACGCCAACACGCCACCACCAACCGCAGCTTTCGACAATTCTGGGAGTACCACCAGCACGTGAATGTTTTCTTCTCCAAGAGAGGGAGTCGAACCCAACAACTTCACGTTGTCGAGCTTTAACCACGAGAACATCTCTGGGTAATCAATGTCCACTGCTCCGCGCAGTAGGTCCTTCACATTCTTGCCACCACTCAACCACGCGCCACCCTCTTTCCGCGCCAAATACAGCGTCAAGGTGGCTGGATCAACTTTGAAGCGATCATTGACGTCTTTCTTCTCGTTCACAATAGCCTTCTGCAGCGCCTCCACATCTGCATTGCGCTTGATCTCGACGGAGAAGACGCTCCCTTCGCCGTACACACCGCAGCGCAGCTTCACATCCGCCTCCTCTGTCTCGACTGAGAAACAGCACATTCACGCAACACACGGTGCAGTTTTAACCAATCAGATCACATCACTGGAATTATTTTTATTTTTGACAAATACTTATTTGAAGTAACAGTACATCAGTTTTCCGCAGGAAACATCAGCTGACCAATTATATGTGTGTATTTTTGCTACGCGTCCCACGATTGGCTGATTAATCGAAAGCAGCAGTTTTTCGCAGTAAAGATTTTCCGCGAAAAACTGCTGTTTTTGGTCGACTAATGTCAGCTTTTAGGTTTTTAAGGAGGAATTATATATTGTGATATTCATCCAATTTGGCTAAAAGAATAGTAAATCTGCCAGATTAAGAGGCTTATTTATATTTGCGAACCTTATTGAATAAATAAATACGTCATGTAACCCTCGATAATGTCCGTAACCCTCGATTTATTTAGCTTATAAGGTGGGCCTTACAAATCAGAGAAAGGCAGATTTCCACAACGAATGCCGGTTCTTTGACTGGCATTCTGCGACAAATAGTTTTCAAAACGGCAGGAAGCAGAATAGCGATGTTTTTTATCTCTCAGTTTAGTATTCAGGTTCGTTTTGCTTCATGAAAATTTCCATCCTGCAGTTTCTTTAATTATTTTATTTCGTGCTTTTTCTTAAGGTCTTGACTGCGAGCGCAAAAGTTGCGGCCGAAGAGAACACTAGCCCTTCCATCACAAAGTTACTATGAATTTGCTGAAGAAGCATGTCAGCGAAAAAGATGGCGTTGGATCTGTGGTGCTGCGCGCTGAGGATCCGGAAGACATGTGGCATATCTACAATCTCATTCACGTGACGGACTTGGTCAAAACCACAACAATACGCAAGGTAGTAGCGAATTAGTAGCGAAAATACCTAAGCTCTTACTGAATCGCGTGGTGCTGCAGGTGGTCAAGGAAGGCGTAACGGGCTCTACTAGCAGCCAACGCGTGCGGATGACGCTACAGATTATGGTTCGTTATTTGTGAAATAGTATGTGGAACTAAAAATGGATAATGTGTAGGTGGAGCAAGTAATTTCCCCTGTACATTCGAACGTTTGGACAGGAAGGTGAAGACTTGGGTTTCCATTACATTGCGCACGTGTCGTTGGACGTCATTGAAGAAAAAGTGCGGGGTGCAGGCATCACGAGCTCGAAGGATGACATGTATTAGGGCTTTCTCGGGCCTTTTGAAGAATATCGAGTTTATGGATACGTGACAAAAACGTCGGTAAAATTTGTTGCGGTGTTGCAAGATGCGCCAGCGCGCGAGTCGGACCTTCGACTGGTAGGTAACACTAACCCCATCAATTCGTTTATGTGGTGACTTATCTTTTTATGGTGTCGCATTGTTGATGACAGCAGTTTTTCACCGAGGTGCATCGCCTGTACGTAAATGCCATGTCGATTCACTAGGAGAGCGTCTCACGTCGCAGACGTTTGATATACAAGTGTCCAATTATTTTTTTTTTTCGACAAGGCCATCCCATTTCATTTGAATTCCTAGGGGGACAACAAAAGGCGCTGCATGATTTCACGAGCCGGGGCGTGTCGGAAGACGAAGCCATCATGCACCATGTCCGGATGATGGACTTTATGTGGAAAGTGATCGATCCGTGGCCGTTTCCAGAGGGGAATATGCTCAAGATTTACGATATCAAGGGCATTTCCATGGCCGATTTGTCAAGCGACGTGGTCAATTATACGAAAAAGTGGGACGAAATCGTGGTCACGTACAATCCCGAGCGGGTGTACCAGGTGTTTGTGGTCAATCCCCCGTCGTGGTTTGATTTGATTTGGAAACTCGTGTCGCCCTTGGTAAATCCAAAGACGCGGGAGCGGATTCATGTCCTCCGTGGCCAAAAAGACATAACAAAAGCGCTGCTTGAGTTTGTGGCGCCCGAGAATTTACCGAAAGAATATGGCGGCGAGTGTCAGTGTCAAGGCGGGTGTTTTACGAACTCGCCCGAAGAAAACGATATTCGCGAGTGGACTGAGTTTGTCAATACCAAGTATCATGGTGACCCACACGATGCCGTTCTCGTTGAAGCCTATAATAAACTCTGCGAGAAGTATCAGGCACAATTGCCACCTTCAAGTGGTGATAACACCGAGGCTTTTAGTGTCTTGAATGAGACAATGGCGCGGATGAAGGTGAATCAAAACCCGGTGTTAGGGCTCGTCTTGTTCATCGAGATGCAGTAGATTGACCAGATGACGCAGTGTAGGACGTCCGTGCGGACAATTCCACGGTTGATCTAGTTCCGCGAGATTCCACACAATCTTTTGCATTTCTTCTTTATGAAGCGCAGTCCCAATCATAGTCGAACTTCGACACGCTCGCGAAGCAAACATCGCCATGACTTTAGGTAAATGGATGGTCGCGGGATTTAATGTAAAAATGATTTTTTTAAAGATTACCCGGAATGCGTAACCATCCGAGTACCCTGATTTAGCATTCCGGGTAACCCTCTATAAGACCATTTTCATACCCTCGTAAGCAGCGGATTTGGGACAGGCAAATAACTTAAATTCGACAATAA
>MIQA02005304.1:0-24597 GCA_001887855.2 Sclerospora graminicola | reverse complement strand
AAGAGAGAAATGGGTGAAATGTGTTTGCTCAAGTGGTGCTGCGTTCTGGTCCGTGAAGTTTGGGGCAGTTTAGCTGAAATCGTGGGCGCTCAGCTCATATGGTAGAGCGCCCGCTTCGCATGCGGGAGGTAGGGGGATCGATACCCCCAGTATCCACATCTCGCACATCTTATGAATGTCGGGCATCTTACACACACACTTCTATTTCATCGTTCATACACCCGCTTTCACCTACTGAACTATCATTCAGGGAGTAAGTCCGGTCTGAGGTTACTAGCAACGAATTAAGAATGAAGTGTAACTTGAACGAACAATTTCATATTCACGACTACTGGTCAGCTACCTCACATAACTTGACAGACATTCGCTGGTTCCTCTTGTGCTTGCGTTCACGATCACCGAAACTGCAATATACTTGCTAGTACAAACGCAGTACGTAGCAGGCTGACAACTGTCCTGATAAAGTTGACGTAACCCATTTCGTCACTACTTGTAGTGTTATGTATTTTTCCAAAACGATGATTTGTAGCAGATTTGTACTCAACATCGTAGTGAATAGCGATTTCCTTGAAAGAGAGAAATGGGTGAAATGTGTTTGCACAAGTGGTGCTGCGTTTTGGTCCGTGAAGTTTGGGGCAGTTTAGCTGAAATCGTGGGCGCTTAGCTCATATGGTAGAGCGCCCACTTCGCATGCGGGAGGTAGGGGGATCGATACCCCCAGTGTCCACATCTCGCACATCTTATGAATGTCGGGCATCTTACACACACACTTCTATTTCATCGTTCATACACCGCTTTCACCTACTGAACTATCATTCAGGGAGTAAGTCCGGTCTGAGGTTACTAGCAACGAATTGAGAATGAAATGTAACTTGAACGGACAATTTCATATCCACGACTACTGGTCAGCTACCCCACATAACTTGACAGACATTCGCTGGTTCCTCTTGCGCTTGCGTTCAAGATCACCGAAACTGCAATATACTAGCTAGTACAAACGCAGTACGTAGCAGGCTGACAACTGACCTGATAAAGTTGACGTAACCCATTTCGTCACTACTTGTAGTGTTATGTATTTTTCCAAAACGATGATTTGTAGCAGATTTGTGCTCAACATCGTAGTGAATAGCGATTTCCTTGAAAGAGAGAAATGGGTGAAATGTGTTTGCACAAGTGGTGCTGCGTTTTGGTCCGTGGAGTTTGGGGCAGTTTAGCTGAAATCGTGGGCGCTTAGCTCATATGGTAGAGCGCCCGCTTCGCATGCGGGAGGTAGGGGATCGATACCCCCAGTGTCCATATCTCGCACATCTTATGAATGTCGGGTATCTTACACACACACTTCTATTTCATCGTTCATACACCCGCTTTCACCTACTGAACTATCATTCAGGGAGTAAGTCCGGTCTGAGGTTACTAGCAACGAATTGAGAATGAAATGTAACTTGAACGGACAATTTCATATTCACGACTGCTGGTCAGCTACCTCACATAACTTGACAGACATTCGCTGGTTCCTCTTGTGTTTGCGTTCAAGATCACCGAAACTGCAATATACTAGCTAGTACAAACGCAGTACGTAGCAGGCTGACAACTGACCTGATAAAGTTGACGTAACCCATTTCGTCACTACTTGTAGTGCTATGTATTTTTCCAAAACGATGATTTGTAGCAGATTTGTGCTCAACATCGTAGTGAATAGCGATTTCCTTGAAAGAGAGAAATGGGTGAAATGTGTTTGCACAAGTGGTGCTGCGTTTTGGTCCGTGGAGTTTGGGGCACTTTAGCTGAAATCGTGGGCGCTTAGCTCATATGGTAGAGCGCCCGCTTCGCATGCGGGAGGTACCCCCAGTGTCCACATCTCGCACATCTTATGAATGTCGGGCATCTTACACACACACTTCTATTTCATCGTTCATACACCCGCTTTCACCTGCTGAACTATCATTCAGGGAGTAAGTCCGGTCTGAGGTTACTAGCAACGAATTGAGAATGAAATGTAACTTGAACGGACAATTTCATATTCACGACTACTGGTCAGCTACCTCACATAACTTGACAGACATTCGCTGGTTCCTCTTGTGTTTGCGTTCACGATCACCGAAACTGCAATATACTAGCTAGTACAAACGCAGTACGTATCAGGCTGACAACTGACCTGTTAAAGTTGACGTAACCCATTTCGTCACTACTTGTAGTGTTATGTATTTTTCCAAAACAACGATTTGTAGCAGATTTGTGCTCAACATCGTAGTGAATAGCGATTTCCTTGAAAGAGAGAAATGGGTGAAATGTGTTTGCTCAAGTGGTGCTGCGTTTTGGTCCGTGAAGTTTGGGGCAGTTTGGCTGTAGTCGTGGGCGCTTAGCTCATATGGTAGAGCGCCCGCTTCGCATGCGGGAGGTAGGGGGATCGATACCCCCAGTGTCCACATCTCGCACATCTTATGAATATCGGGCATCTTACACACACACTTCTATTTCATCGTTCATACACCCGCTTTCACCTACTGAACTATCATTCAGGGAGTAAGTCCGGTCTGAGGTTACTAGCAACGAATTGAGAATGAAATGTAACTTGAACGGACAATTTCATATTCACGACTACTGGTCAGCTACCTCACATAACTTGACAGACATTCGCTGGTTCCTCTTGTGCTTGCGTTCACGATCACCGAAACTGTAATATACTAGCTAGTACAAACGCAGTACGTAGCAGGCTGACAACTGACCTGATAAAGTTGACGTAACCCATTTCGTCACTAGTTTTAGTGTTATGTATTTTTCCAAAACGATGATTTGTAGCAGATTTGTGCTCAACATCGTAGTGAATAGCGATTTCCTTGAAAGAGAGAAATGGGTGAAATGTGTTTGCTCAAGTGGTGCTGCGTTTTGGTCCGTGAAGTTTGGGGCAGTTTAGCTGAAATCGTGGGCACTTAGCTCATATGGTAGAGCGCCCGCTTCGCATGCGGGAGGTAGGGAGATCGATACCCCCAGGGTCCACATCTCGCACATCATATGAATGTCGGGCATCTTACACACACTTCTATTTCATCGTTCATACACCCGCTTTCACCTACTGAACTATCATTCAGGGAGTAAGTCCGGTCTGAGGTTACTAGCAACGAATTGAGAATGAAATGTAACTTGAACGAACAATTTCATATTCACGACTACTGGTCAGCTACCTCACATAACTTGACAGACATTCGCTGGTTCCTCTTGTGCTTGCGTTCAAGATCATCGAAACTGCAATATACTAGCTAGTACAAACGCAGTACGTAGCAGGCTGACAACTGACCTGATAAAGTTGACGTAACCCCATTCCCCCATTTCGTCACTACTTGTAGTGTTATGTATTTTTCCAAAACGATGATTTGTAGCAGATTTGTGCTCAACATCGTAGTGAATAGCAATTTACTTGAAAGAGAGAAATGGGTGAAATGTGTTTGCACAAGTGGTGCTGCGTTTTGGTCCGTGGAGTTTGGGGCAGTTTAACTGAAATCGTGGGCGCTTAGCTCATATGGTAGAGGGCCCGCTTCGCATGCGGGAGGTAGGAGGATCGATACCCCCAGTGTCCACATCTCGCACACCATCACATCTTATGAATGTCGGCATCTTGCACACACACTTCTATTTCATCGTTCATACACCCGCTTTCACCTACTGAACTATCATTCAGGGAGTAAGTCCGGTCTGAGGTTACTAGCAACGAATTGAGAATGAAATGTAACTTGAACGGACAATTTCATATTCACGACTGCTGGTCTGCTACTCACATAACTTGACAGACACTCGCTGGTTCCTCTTGTGTTTGCGTTCAAGATCACCGAAACTGTAATATACTAGTGTGGTAAAGCGATCGGGAAATATTTGGACTGAAGTGGACCACACATGGCCGTTGTTTGGTGACGATAGAACACCCATCAACATATGACGGTTGATGGGTGGGAAAAGGTTGATCACGAGTAAGAAGAAAAGGTGGTGGCCAACGGATATTTACGATGTGGAAGAATCAGCCAAGTATGATCGTTAAGCCCAGTCCCAGGCATTGGTGGAATGATAGAGATCACGATCACGATCGTTGTCACAGTCACTAAGTGGAGTTCTCGTGGATATAATAAGAAATAGTGATTGTTGGCATGGCATACCAAGGGCAGGTGACCAGCCGATCTCTGAATGGTATATTGGTGGAAGCTGGCTATGATACAAAGTTGCAGCCTGATCGGCTTGTCATGCCCGGAGAAAGAAGATCAAATGATGAATGAAGATCGGGCAGGTGGATTAACAGGTTGTACGAGTGATGTGAACCTTTGGTTTGTCCGAAGATGACGTGGAAAGGCCTGATCAGGCCTGATCAGGCCTGATCAGTCGAGATCGGTGTTCGCGAGTGATGATAACTTATGGTTTGTCCGAAGATGACGTGGCAGGGCCTGATCAGGCCTGATCAGTCGAGATCGATGTTCGTGAGTGATGATAACTTATGGTTTGTCCGAAGATGACCTAATCAGGCCTGATCGGGCCTGATCAGCCGAGATCGGTGTTGTATGGTTGTCCTGACGGGGTATTAAACTCGAAAGTGTGGTTTGGAAGATGAACTGAGTCGTGATGATGATGACCCAGAGCATTCCCGAGGTGATCAAGGGCTGATCAGCCTGATCACCACCTGATCACTTGGTCGATCACTATAGCGATCGTGATCAGGGCTGATCAGCCTCTGATCAGCGTTGATATGCAAGGGCAAGTAAGTTCTCGGTTTGGTTGGACTATATATGAACTGAACAAGTGCTGAAGAGCAGGTCTCAAGTGGTTTCAAGGTCGTTTGTTGAAGATCAGGATGGGTTGAAGATCCTCTGAAGAGTCGACCTTTACGATCACATTTTCCACACGTAATTCTTTTCCAACAATCACGATCTCCATGTTTGGTCGACCCACAATGCACACATTTCTTACGAGATCGGTCCTGATCAGGTTGAATACCACTAGGTTTCCGTCCGTCCATGCCATTAGTCGATGATCTCGGGCGATACACTGGCTCCGTCGTAAAGACATGACGGTACTGTTCTTCGTCCGAGCTCAGACTCGACTGGCCACTTTCTTCTTCAGAACCCGAACTGTCTGATTCTTTCGCGATCATTCGAATCGCTCTGGCTAGTCGGGCTGCCGGTATCTTGCCCTGATCAGGGTGTGGCTTTGACCGGTAACGGTTCGATCCTACCTCGACCTTGGGCTGTCGACTCTTGGCCCGCTGCAGCGTCCTTAGAGTCAGTTCCAGTTGTTCTGAGTCCTTTATACGTAGCAGGGTTAGCTGATCAGCCAGATCGCGATTATCCAGAGTCCCAATGAAGTGTTCGACATGTTCACGGGCTATGTCCGGGTTTCGTGGGTCCTTGATCGGCATTTTCGCGCGTAGACCAGCAACATTCAACCGATGTAAGTACTCGATCGGCGTCTCGTCGGATCTTTTCTTCATGTGGTAGTACTGTCTAGCGACAGACACCCCCGAATTGCAATATTGTTCTTCAAACTCTTCACACAAACGAGGCCACTTCAGACGCACTTCTCGACTTAGCTGTTTAAGCCAGTTCTTGGCCGGACCTTTCATTAGATCAGCGAAGATCAGGCATCTTTCAGCTTCCGGTGTCTTGTCCCTCAGAAAAGCCGACTTAGTCCGGCTTAACCAAGCCCTGGCCTGATCGTCATCCATATCTTTGCCGTTGAAATCTTTCAATTCCGAGATCGCAGACATTCGCACTCGGGTGATCGTTCCGGATTCACTGTCAAATGCCTGTGCGGAGGCCATATTCGCCCTACGAGGCATCTCAATGTCCAGATCATCTGGATCGAAATGTTGACTGATCTCGCCTTCTGACTCCATGTCCACATCACTCCGTGGGGGTGATCTGTGAAATCGATCTTGGTGATCGGCCTGGCATATCGAACGAACAATTCCGGCTGATCGGACTGATTCCATCTCCACGTCCACGGGTCTCTTGACCGGTTTCTCAGCGGACTGATTCATGTTCGGTGCTGATCGCCATGGTTGTTCTTGTCCAGGTGTGTACTGAGGCAATCCATATTGCTCACCCGCAAATCGGTTCATCATAGTCGCGAACATGGCTTTTAGTTGCTCTGGGACCTCCGGCATGTTGGTATGACCAGTGTTGGAGGTCGGATTGGCCTGTGGCACTTCCTGAGCATCTTCAAAACTATCGTCCGATCCGACTCTACCAGGTTCAGGCTTTCTCTTCCTGTTCTGCGACTCGATCTTGGGGTCGATCTGCTGGATCCCTTTCGGGCCCAACGTCATACGTGTGATCCCAACCGAGGAGTCGGTGAATGCCGCTCCAGATTGTGATGACGATTGATATATCGACTCAATATCCATAGGATACTCAACCAACTGTGATCGGTGCGAAGGATCCGCGATCGGCGACTGAACCACTGGGTTCGCCCCTACTAACGAGGCAAGATGATCATACAGGGTGGTCATAGATTCTCTGATCGTCTCTTTATCCAGATCGAATAGCATATTCGCGTCGAAGGCACCAGTAGTGAAGCCAACCTCGTCGATCTGCGCCAAGAGGTTCCTGATCAAGTTGACTGCCTGTGATCACCGGCCGGGTCGCTCGACCTTCAAGCTTCCCGATGATCTTAGGCTTAATGATCTTCATCACTTGGTTGGTAGCCGGGAACTTGTGAAACTCTCGAAGATAGAACAGTCGTTCCACATCTTGAACAGTGGTCTTCTCGGCTGGTTCGATCTTCTCTTCGTCTTCCTCGAAGATCTTCGGTTTAGGTTTCACATATTTTTTAGGTGGATTGCAATGATCCGCCCCCATGTTTTTTCTGTCTTTTTCCATTTTCTTCTTATGCATAGGATCAAGGTTAACACCTCGATCCTTTCCTGGGTTATAGTCAACTTTACTATAACCCAGATCGGCCCCAATCGGGGCCATGTGGGGAGTTATTTCATCTTTAATCTCGACCTGGCACTCCACCAGACCAGGTCGATCATCGCTTCCTTTAGAAATGGACAGCATCGGAGGCGATACGCCTTCCTCCAATACACCCGAAAAAGTTTCCTCCACTTTGATTTTTACATCTTTTCATCATCAAAGGAATCACGGTGATATCCTGAGTCACCAAGTGATCCGGGCACGCGCACCATTGTGGTGGAGCCGATTTCCAAATCCATGACCGACGTCGTGGGTGGAATCCGGATACCCACTGGCCCGGACGACCAACTATCGGAGGGGGTACTCCGTCGATCCTGATCAGCATCGGAATCAGATGAATCACCACTGTGGTGACTGGTCTGATCCTCCCGGTCATCTGGCCGGTCTTCATGCTCGTCAGGATCTATGTTTAACTTCATCTCACCTTGTGTACCCGTTGATCGGGGCTGATTACACTCACTTAGGTGGACTTGGTGACGAAAACGATGATCTTGATCAGGTCGGAGGGTTTGACCTTCTCGAGACGGGGGGTGTCCTCAGGTGGAAATCTTCACCGGAGAATGGGTTGGGGTCGACACTTATTCAGTATCTAGGCACTGATCAGGAAAGTTCGTTTGATCAGGCCAGCCAATGAGAGAGAGATATAACGAAACCAAGAAAACGCGATCAATCCACGATCTTCCACAGTAATCCACAAACGTTATCTCCACAAAACCTTTACCAATATTCTTAACGTGTTCCAAACACGTGCGCGTTGAGGGTGAGGTTCGATCACCTAAACCAAACCCGTCGGGGGTCTTCCGGTAAGCCAAAATGCGTCGAAGCGCGTCTTAACCGGGAATTAGTTGAGCAAGAGGGGACTAGTCAACCCTGTGCTCCCAATGACCGCACACGTGGCGGAGCGACTCTTTGCTTTAGGGTGAAAATCTAAACCTGTTATTATATATGCAAATGTCCTATACCTGTGTACCATACATCAAACCATGCCTGACCTATACTTCGAACCTATTTACTTTGTCGCACGGTTGCGTAACACCCTCTTGCCCATCCTAGCTGCACCTTCAAGCTGATCTGTACCGCTTCTGCCCTGATCACGACCCGACTCTTCAAAAGATCTTCAACCCATCCTGATCTTCAACACACGACCTTGAAATCACTTGAGACCTGCTCTTCAGCACCTGCCCACTTCATATACAGTCCGACCAAACCGAGAACTTACTTGCCCTTGCATCTGAACGCTGATCAGAGGCTGATCAGCCCTGATCACGATCGGCATAGTGATCAACCGAGTGATCAGGTGGTGATCAGGCTGATCACCCCTTGATCATCTCGGGAACGCTCCGGGTCATCATCATCACGACTCAATTCATCTTCTAAGCCATACTTCCGACCTTTATACCCCGTCAGGACAACCATATAACACTGATCTCGGCTGATCAGGCCTGATCAGGCCTTGCCACGTCATCTTCGGACCAACCATAGGTTTTCATCACTCACACAACCTGTCACTCCACATGCCCGACTTCATTCCACATCTAATCTTCATCGCTCGGGCATAATAGGCTGATCAGGCCGTAACTTCGTGTCATGATCAACTTCAACCACTATACCATTCAGAGATCGGCTGGTCACCTGCCCTTGACGCGTCATGTCAACAGTTACTCTTTTCTTATTTCATCCACGGGAACTCCACTTAGTGACTGTAGTACCGATCGTGATCGTGATCTCTATCATTCCATCAGTGTCTGGGACTGGGCTTAACGACAGTACTTGGCTGATTTCTCCACATCGTGAATATTCGTTTTCCGCCACTTTTCTCTGTGATCAACCTTTTCCCACCCATCAACCGTCATATGTTGATGGGTGTTCTATCGTCACCAATCAACGTCCATGTGTGGTCCACTTCAGTCCCAATATTTTCCGATCGCTTTACCACACACATGTGTGCCTTTTCATACGCGCGGTCGCTTCGTTGTGATTACGTAATAGTGGTACTGGTCGCTCCCTTATGGTCGCTCCTTAGCAACTCCCCCAAATTGCCAACTTGAATTTATGCACATGTGTGCCTTTTCATACGTGCGGTCGCTTCGTTGTGATTACGTAATAGTGGCACTGGTCGCTCCCTTCTGGTCGCTCCTAAGCAACTCCCATATACCAAGGTTCTTTCGCTAAGAGCAGAAATGTTTGCTTGTGCATTTTCAGAACTAGAGACACGGAAACAACTCATCCTGATATTTGGTGTCAGAAGGTTGTCAAAGCTCATTGCGCGAGGGGTAAACCGACGCCGTCGGGCGAGGGTCAGATCCGACAGGTACATTCTTTCCGTGGACAAGAAATATGTCAACCTGTCAAAGTCCCTTCTTTCTGTATACAAAATGCCTTATATGCATTCGCAATATGATGAGTCTAACAGAGCAACTCATAGACGCGATAAGGCTGACCAACAGCGCTAATTGTAGCAGTAAGTACGAGACGGGTTTACGGAATAGAAAATTCACTTTTCTTTCCACACTAGTAAATAACTACAACTATTGCAAAATACGCGGGAAAGCAGTCAAGCCGACATTTTGATTCAGAGCGCGGCTTGCAGGATTTTCTGCGCCGTGCGTTGTTGATGCTCTTCTTCGCACACCAACAACTGACGACCCACTTATGATAGAAGAAGGCAGATATGTGCTGACCCATACATTTAACAAAGCAAATATTTTTCAATTCAATGTTTACCTCGTAAAAGAGCTTACAAGGTCATTTTTTGCGAAATAAGAGGACTGGTGTCATGGCTGAAGTTACGACTCAAGAATTTTTTTTGGTAATTTTGGTGACCACTTTAAAGTTGACTCACGTAAAGGGGTAATTCGCCCGTCCATACCAAAATAGAGTGTGTTGACACTTGTGAGTTCAGGTACAGGATTGTGCCAGGTAGGGGAGTTCCCATTGGGAGGAGTGACTGTATTTAGAATGATAATACCGGTACCGGTAAAAGGTCTTTTAAAGGTTCTATGTATAGTAGTGGTTCTCACGAATAGGTAGAAAAGAAGGCTGAGTGGTGGAGCTGACCAATGAAAGTTCATCCTCCCTGTACCGCTCGTGAGGACCTCGAGCTGGCTTATTTCATTCTCCAAAACGGCCTCTGTGGTCGGCACAAGAACGACAGCACACAAATATTAGCTGAGATAACAAATAAAAGGAATAAGTCGTCTAGATGGAATAGAATCACAGAATGTTTTAAAAGCGAGTTGGGTCTTACAAATTTACTCACTCCTGTAGACATTATTCACTATAAAGTTATATTGTGCTCTGACGAGGTTTGAAAAGAAAAGACTAGAAATAGCTCATTCTACTCAGGAATAACAGCCAATTACGAGCATTCTTCTTCGGTCTTTTTGGCGAATCACATGCCAACTGCTGCATTTCTCCAGCCTCCTCTTTTATTTTTGGATGACAGATCGAGAAGGATGAGGTAGGATGCGTGATGGATCTGACCAATGACAATCCATTATTTCTCCATTCTCCATTATACCTTGGTTCGTGAGAACCACTAGTACCGTACTTCACAAAAAAAACACCACTCAAAATAATCTCTAAACATTAGACCACATTCGCAATAGTAAGTATCATATTTGCGAGCAGTATTTTTGGACAAAGAGAACATAATTTTGCAATTGACTTGATATTCCTTATAGTCTGAATAAGTGCAGTGGTTTCTCCTCTATTCGATAACCTTACTATAATCTAATATGATAGACCACATTCGCAATAGTAACAATCCCTTTTAGAAACAGAATTTTGGACAAAGAAAACGTAATTGTGCAATTAACTTAATACTTTTGATATGCTGAAAAATGTAGTACTGACTCCTTTATTCGATAACCTTACTATAATGCGTAATAGTTTGGTTTTTGCTGATTATCGAAGAAATGCGCAACAGCTAAGTGAATGTACAACTCATATTGAGATGTGAAACACACATTAAATGAGCAATTCTGAATCAGATGAGCAAGACGAATGTAAAACCGAACGTGTATGAAGTTAAGAAACAAAAAGATTTTCTTTTTCTTTAGTAATAATAAGGGCTAAAGTTTGCTTTTGTATAGCGATAACGTTTATTTGTCCTTTGGTTGTCGACTGTAAAAAAATTCTCATTTTAAAATCTATATTTTTCACTTAACCTACCTACTGGTATGCGTGAGAAAAGAACCATGGACATGATCACAATAATAAAATAATTTTAAGTAGTCATTGGGATGACATCTTACGCTGTATGGACTACAACAGCTAAATCTTTCCATTACCATTATCTTACCTTAGGCAAGTTAGCTGTCTGAGTGAGCCTACCAATTCAATTCATGATATTTATTAATATGCCTAGGGGTGTAGCAATTAAGTTTTCTCGTATAAAAGGCCTTGGAAACATAATTTCAAAAAAGATTACGCACTGATATTATTGTGCGTTTGCGAGCAAATTTCTGTCAGCCAATCATTGTTTGGTTTATCACAAAATTCGAATTTTAAATTAAGCGTTGCTAAATTTGCATATGGCAGCTGTAACTCCACAGCTAAATCCGTCGCTGGTAGTCGCACGAAATTCGCTTCTCTACCCCGACGACCAAGCCTCGAGCAGCGATTGGGCAAGGACTGTGGTTGACGTCGACAATCGTGTAAGTTTTGAGCTTGAATTTCAAAAAAAAACTTCTCCAGTCTGTGCAGAAATCACGTACAGCCAACTGATTCGAAGACGAAAAAATAAAGAAAACAAGAGGTGTACGCAATGTAAAGCAACACCGATATGTTTTTAGTTTGACTTGGATTGCTGTACTGTGCCATAAACTGCCGCAGGATGTTTACAAGAAAATTTTATTGCGAATGCCAGACGAGATGATGCCCCATATCGTAAATTCTTTGCTATGGAGGGTCACTCGGGTCACCATGAGGCATCTTCCTTTATTCGTTCGTCACGTCGTTATTCCCACTAATTGATTCTTGTGCATTACGACGTCCGCTTGACGAACTCCTTTGCCTTGTGCGTTGAAGTGTCGTTGCGTTCGGGCTATCGCTGCCAATATCTTCTGTTTTTCTTCATAATCATCATCGCTTCCATGAGAACTAGTATAGGCAGTTCGAGTAGCAGGACGCAAACTTAAACTTGATACCGACGACGAGCGAGAGGCCCGAGCTGCCACAGCCTACTGTGCCTTCCGCGGCTCCTTTTTATCCACATAATGCGTTCCAAAATGTCGCTGAAAGAGGTATGTTACCAAAAAATAACATCGGGCACTTTGCCTTTTAGTGGCCATAGTCGCCGCAGTACCAACAGTCCGAAAAATATGACAGCGCATTGCAAGCCCCTCCAGGTGTCGAATGCTGGCGAAAAATCTGATCACAATCTCGTGTGGTGGAGCCGATTTCAAAATCCATGACCGTAGTCTTGGGCGGAATCCGGATACCCACTGACCCGGACGACCAACTATCGGAGGGGGTACTCCGTTGATCCTGATCAGCATCAGAATCAGATGAATCACCATTATGGTGACTTATCTGATCCTCCCGGTCATCTGGCCGGTCTTAATGCGCGTCAGGATCTATGTTTATCTTCATCTCACCTTGTGTACCCGTTGATCGGGGGTGGTTACACTCACTTAGGTGGACTCGGTGACGAAAACGATGATCTTGATCAGGTCGGAGGGGATGACCTTCTCGAGACGGGGGGTGTCCTCGGGTGGAAATCTTCACCGGAGAACGGGTTGGGGTCGATACTTAATCAGTATCTAGGCACTGATCGGAAAAGTTCGTCCGATCAGGCCAGCCAATGAGAGAGAGATAATAAGAAACCAAGAAAACGCGATCAAACCACGATCTTCCACAGTAATCCACAAACGTTATCTCCACAAAAACCTTTTCCAATATTATTGACGTGTTCCAAACACGTGTGCGTTGAGGGTGAGGTTCGATCACCTAAAGCAAACCCGTCGGGGGCCTTCCGGTAAGCCAAATGCGTCTAAGCGCGTCTTAACCGGGAATTAAGTTGAGCAAGAGGCGACTAGTTAACCCTGTGCTCCCAATGACCGCAACACGTGGCGGAGCGACTCTTTGCTTAGGGGGGAAATCAAAACCTGTTATTATATGCAATGTCATATACCTGTGTACCATATACCAACTCATGCCTGATTTATACTTCGAACCTATTTACTTCGTCGCACGGTTGCATAGCACCACCTTGCCCATCCTAGCTGCACCTTCAAGCTGATCTGTACCACTTCTGCCCTGAACACGACCCGACTCCTATAAAGATCTTCAACCCATCCCGATCTTCGATAAACGACCTTGAAACCACTTGAGATCTGCCCTTCTGACGCTTGTCCACTTCGTATCCAGCCCGACTTAACCGAGAACTCCCCTTGCCTTCGCGTTTGAACGCCGGTTTGAGGCTGATCAGCCCCGATCACGATCGGCATAGCGATCAGCCGAGTGATCAGGCAGTGATCAGGGCGATCAGCCCTTGATCACCTCGGGAACTCTCTGGGTCACCATCACAACATTAATTATTTTCTGCTCAGCCATACTTCCGACCTTCATACCCTGTCGGGGCAACCATATAACACCGATCTCGGCTGATCGGGCCTGATCAGGCCTTGTCACGTCATCCTCGGACAAGCCCATCGGTCATCATCACTCACACAACCCGCCATTCCACATGCCCGACTTCATTCCACATCTGATCTTCATTTCTTGGGCATAATCGGCCGATCGGGCCGAAACTTCGTGTCATGATCAACTTCAACAACTACACCATTCATAGATCGGCTAGATGGCTGTCCCTGACACGTCATGTCAACAGTTGCTCACCTCGTTTTACATCCACGGGAACTCCACTTAGTAATTGTTGTGATGACGATCGTGATCGTGATCTCCATCGTTCCATCAGTGTCTGGGACTGGGCGTAATGACAGTACTTGGCTGATTTCTTCACATCGTGAATACCCGTTGTCCGCCACCTTTTCATCGTAACTGTGATCGGACTTTCCCACCCATCAACCGCCTTATGTTGATGGGTGTTCCATCGTCCCCAATCAACGGTCATGTGTGGTCCACTTCATTCTCAACATTTTCTGATCGATTTACCACAGCCGCCCCTGAGACTAACTGCAGCCGCGCAACGACTGCAGTTCGACTCATTCACTTCCAAATTTCCTCTTTGGCGATCACCATGGCTGACTCGAGCCGATCTTCCCTTCCTCCTTCGTCATCTTCGGCTGCCCGTCCGATCACTGCCTCGCCTTCCGCTTCCAGTTCGACTGATCCCGCGACCGCCCCGATCGCGACTTCGGCACCGATCACGACCAGTCTCATCCGTCCTACGACGACCATGACTTCATATCGCCCGCCTTGGAATCTTCCCGCTCGGCCTTCTTCAGCTCGCCCCGTCCGTTACTTGGAACAGCTCGCTCGTCTAGTGGAGGGATCGGGTCCACTCACGTTGGGGTCCCTGGAAGCTTGCCGACTACGGTCGGAACTCCGAAGTGCAATTCCCGAGTTGGTTTCTCTATATGATACCAATCGGGCACTTAACGCTGAGTTATCCGACCGTCGGATCGTTGCCGATACCTTGGAACATGATTCTGCTGATCTGGCTAGCCAGCTGTCGACTCTTCGGCTAGATCGCGACCGACTTGACCAAGACTTGCAAGACATGACTGATCGTGTTCAGAGTTTGACGATGGAGCGTGATCAGCTATCAGCTGACCTCGCTACTCTGCGCCTCTCCAGGCCTTCGGACACCGTCGCCTGTCTACAGTCGCTGATCGGTTCGCTGACTATTACCATCCGCGATCAAGGTATGTTTATCCCATTCACTTCTTCTGCGATCTGTATATGACTTTCCATGTTTATTTCCAGACGAACGTATCGAGGCAATGAAGGGTTGAATGGTCGAGATGGTGGATCACCTACAACGGCTCGATGATCACCGTCTCGACCGTGATCAGCTGCTTCGCGACAAGATCCGCACTGCCGAGGACGTAGAGCGTCGGGAAGTCGAGGTTCGCTACTCGGATGAGCAGGTCCAGCTCCTGGTCAAGCAACTTTCCGATTCTCGCATCGGCCGTGCCGACATACAGAAAAGGTTGTGCGAGAGTCGGAAGGCAGCTGAAGATTGCCGGCGCGAGATTAATCTTGCTCGGGTTAAACTTGAAACCCTAGAGCTCGATGATCGCGCCTGGCTCCAGCATAACGCCGACTTGAGGAACGTTGCGGTGCAGACTATGGAGAGGTGGACCAACCCGAACACCGATTCGGAGTCAGTTCGGACGGCTTTACAACGACTTCCTGAGCTGATCAGCTCCTTTACTCCGTCTGAAACACCACCACAGTCTCCCGAGTCTGCCCCGCCATCACCCGCGTCCTCCGTCGCTTCCTTGCCGGCCCATAGTGCTGATCAGCCCGTGATCAGCACTGCAGCGGCTTCTGCGTCTACTCCATCCCGTTTACCAGCGACCTCGAGATCAGCCTCCTCGATCTTGAGTTCTGCGAAGCGCAAACGGACCAGCTCGTCAAAGAAGAAGATGACTCCCGCCAAGCGCTCTCGTCTCATGGTTGACTCAGACGATGAGTCGACTGATCTGGACGAGAGAACGTTGTCTGTTCTGTTCCGATCGCGCAGTACTGATCGCCGCGCTCCAGTGCCGACCCTTTCAGGCGTGAGTTCGCTGACCCAGGCCGTCGCTTTGCTTGAGTCCGAGGACGAGGACGACGATGATCTTGAGGAGGAACAACCGGATCCGGCTGTTCCCAACGTTCCTCCACCGGTCAATAGGGCAGTGACCGCCCCACCACTCAATTTCACGGGCGTTTTCATCCCGGCGAGCCGGTCGTCGATCGAGCAGGACGATTACAGCTATAATCCGAACCAAAGGTTCATGGATTTATACGTCGTCATGCAGGGCAAGCCGACTTCTGCTCACATGGCAACTCGGAAACCTTGGAGTGCTGATCAGGTATGGGATCTGACGCCTCAGGTTCTTGCTGTGAGGCACAAACTCGTCCCTCGCTTGTGGTCCCGCCCGCCAGGATGGATCTTTCCGACAAGATCGTCGGCGCCCAAGGACAAGCAGTGGCAACCGAGTGTGCTGACCAGAGGCGCTATCGAGCTTCTGATCGATTCAGCACCTTGGGATGTCCTCATGACACCTATGCCCGGGCTGGCGTTTCCCAATCGCCCCTGGTTTGTTGATCTGCAGGGACGTTTGGCCCTGTATTACCAGGAACATATTCAAGCGATATGGGAGGCGACCCACCATTTCCCGATCACGGCGACGATGCGCAAGGACGCGTGGATTGAGCATTACCATCATGCTCGCAAGCGTCGACGCACAAAAGCTGGGGCTGCCTGGGCTGCGATCTGCGACCATGTGGTCAATGGGATTCAACGCGGCGAGTGCGATCTGGACGTTTTCTTGTTTCCTGCCGTGCTGCATTTACCTGTTCGTCGGGCGGGATCGCGAGGACTCAAGGCTGACGGCGGGGAGTGGTATCCCGGTTATGGACATCCAACTCCGGTCGCCACGTTGCGTGATTGCCTGATCTGGACCGATCAGCAGGAGCCTTGGCGGAACCAGTTCCGATCAAGCCCCATGGATCATCCAGGGTTCGCGGTTTCTCGCCTGCGCACGAAGTATGGCCCGTGATTGTCGTGACAACCAGCTTTCGTTTCGTTTTTTCCATAATCATTAATATATCACGACAGTTCTTGATAATTTTCACGTTCCATATTCACACTTCCTGTTCAGGTCCCACTATTGCCTCCATCTTGTATATCGATCGCTCACATGTATGCAAATGTAGTTCTCGTGCATTATATGTATATATATATCCATTTACTCCAAACCAGCTCAACCACCCTGATCTCCACTTGCTCGACCATTACATTTGGCTGATCTGTCACAATGTGTCAACCCAGGCTATTGAGACTCCTGGTTGCCCTCTTCGTGGGTTTGCATCACTCCAAATCGATTTCGTCTCACCCGATCACGTTCAAATTCTCTTAGTAGAGCTCCACAGTTCAGATCACGTTCATCTACCCACTCGGGATCGTCATAACCCTTCCACCGAACCAAATAATCACGATGGGTTCGGCCAAATCGGGTCCTCTTGCCTGATCGGGTATCCAAAATCTTCTCCACTTCAAATTCGTTCTGGTCCAACGTTCTTTCCCAACTGTCTTCGGGCAAGAGAGCTTCGTCGAAGTCAAACCTTGGCTGATCATCGCATGACAGCCTGGTTTTGGGCCGATCGGGGTATTCCCGAACCAGTTTCAGCTTCGACAAATGGACGATCGGGAAAATTCCGTAATCGGTACCTGCAGTAATCAACCGAGCGGCATGATCACCGATCAGTTCGGCTATACGGAACGGTCCATGCCACAGATGTGCTAACTTCTTGGCATATCCTTCTTTCACGCGATCCAAGTAAAGCCAAACCCTTGATCCCGGCTCGATATTATGCGAATCGGCCTGATCATTGTTCCGATCAGCTCTTTCTTGGATGGCCCTCCGCAATCGTTCGTTGACTTGTTCCCGCGCATGTTGGTAGTGACGCTGGAGTCCCATACGCCATCGACGAGCTTCGCGATCTCGACCTCGGGTGCATCCAACAGGGATCACCGACTCGATGGTAGATCGGGGGTCCCAACCATACGCCAAGTAGAAAGGAGTATCTCCCCTGATCCGATCGAAAGAGGAATTCAACGCAAACACCAGTCTCTCTGCATATTCATCCCAATCTTGTTGAGCGGAGTCCGCGACATACATCTTGATAGCTCTAGTTAGCGTCTGTACCATCCGTTCGGCCTTACCATTCGCCTGCGGACGGTATGCCATGGTCGCGCTCTGTTTCTGGCCAAGCATCTGATTGAATGATCGGAAGACTTCGGCCATGAAACCTGGTTCGCGATCATGCCTGATCACTTCACTGGCTCCAAACCGTCGAAAAACACATTCTTCGTAACTGCAAGCGACTTGTTGGGCTGTTCGGGTAGATCCCGCTTTCGCGATCACCAATCCCGTGAACAGATCAGTCCAGATCAGCAACTCTGTGTTGCCCTTGAACGATTTCGGCAGGGACGGTATGTGATCCATCGCTATCACTTGGAAAGGGTAGGTCGCCTGGATATTTCCAGGTGATCTCCCCCGGATGTTTGGCATACCTTTTCCGGTTTCGCAATCCGTACATGTCCCGACAAACTTTTGTATACTTCGATATAAGCCTCTCCAATGAAAATGTTTGCGAATCCTGTGATACGTTCGACCTACGCCCTGGTGGCCACCCTCTAAACTGACGTGATAATGGTGTAAGATATCAGCTTGTAAAGTCTCCGGGATCACGAGCCTTGCCGATCGGTCCAGATCTGCATCGGCCTGATCAGCTTGAACATAGTAAAACAATAGATCATTTTCGTCGATCTCGTAGTTGGACGCGATCTTAGCACAATCTTTTGCTTCACCCTGGCTCAACTTCTCCAGATCACCCTTTAGAAACGCTTTCAAATCAACGATCCATTTTTCCTCGTCTTGTGCCTTGAGAATTCTTTCGATCCGCATCTCCTGTACTATTTCTTCTGTTAGGCTTTCTCGAGAGAGTGGTCTGTTAGGTGGCGATCTGGTTCGCGATCTCGTCATGATCGAGATCTGGGCTGCTTCCTTTTCATCTTCCACACGAATCAGCTCAGGCAGCCTATTGATCTCCACCAGTTCCTCCAGCAATGCTTGATCAGTAACTATTGATCCGGTCTGATCACGCATGGCCATAGTGGCTAGGTGATCTGCACTCCGATTCCAATCACGCTTCACATGTAAAAGGTCATGCCTCGGCCATCCACGTATAGCTTTCATAACGCGATCGTTCAGCAACTTCAAACGTGGTGCTTTGCAATCGATCTCTCCAGTGATATGCCGGATTACCAGGTTTGAATTTCCGCATATGATTACTCTTCCGATCTTTTGCTCTTGCAAGAGATCCAAACCTAGCAGCAGACCACGATATTCGGCCTCATTGACCGTGATACTTGGAGTATAGTCTGAACCAGCAGATATAACAGTCCATTCTGGCAGTTTCCATAACAGCGCGCTATAGGCCCCCACGCCTTTCTTCACACTCGCTGATCCGTCGAAACTTACAACGACCAGATTTTCCTCCGATACGACGATCGGTGGGGGTATAGTGATCGATTCTCGGTGTTGCTTCCGGGGAGCGACCTCGATCAGGGCTTCATCGACTTCTGATCGGGGCGTGATGCTGGCTGCTAGTGTTCCAAGAATTTCTTCTTCGCCCTTGGTGCACTTGATGATCTCCAAGGTCCACTGAGATAACAGCGCTGCCCATCGCCCCAGTCTCCCGTCTAAACCACTCGCTGACAGTAACCAAGCCAAACTAGATCGCCTGGATAATACCTTAATTGATCTAGTTACCAGCATAGAGTAACAAACATCCAATACACGTAATAATGCTAGCACTTCCTTATCCACAATACCATAGTTAACTTCGTTCGGTTTTAATGTTCGGCTTGTGAACGTCACCGGGCAATAAACTCCGTCGTGATCTTGGACCAGTGCGGCTGATATTGCCCATTTACTGGCATATAGGATCACCACGGGAATCTTCTCCGGATCGAAATGTTTCAATATCGGCGTCGAGATCATCTTCGCCTTCAACATACTGAAGGCTACCATAGCTCGCTTCATATGGTCCTCTGACCCTGGATCAGTTCGATCGATCAGTGATCTAGTCTTGAGATCCATTTCAGTAACTTCAACTTCGTGATCAGTCTCAATTGGTGATCTTCCTACCCGATCACGTTCTCGTAGCCCATGATAATCCACTTCCTTCAGTTCATATAGTATAGCGGCGTAAATCGAGAAGTCTTCGATAAATCGGCTATAATAATTCAGAGATCCGAGGAAGGATTGCATGGCCTTCAGTGATCGGGGAAAAGGTAAGTTGCTGAGGGCGGCCAGATCTTTCGGGTTTGCTTCCAAACCTTGGATCGACACGTTATGGCCGAGGTAAGCGACCTTGGGTTGACCCCAGAAACTCTTGACCACACTGATCGACAAATTCCAGCGCTCGCAGGTGTTCAGGAGTCGTTCGACCTTATCGCATAGCATATCCCAGGATGTTGCTGTGACCAAGATGTCATCTATGTATGATCGCCTTCCCAACACTGATCGGCCCTGATCTTGGTCTGGTTCACCTTCCGTAAACACATCATGTAGATCGGTGGCTTCCCGATCAGCACTGATCTGGAAATACCCATAGAGAGCATTGTCGATCAGCCTCTGATAGATCTGTGGGGCATTCTTTAATCCAAACGGCATCCGATTCCATTCAAAAAGTCCGAAAGGTGTAACGAAAGCCGAGATCTCTCGAGCGCGATCAGTCATCGAAACCACCCAGAAACCACTAGCCATATCCAGCGAACAAAACCATAAAACTTTATCCAGATCTTCTAATAAATCATTGATCAGGGGCATCGGATAGACCATCAACTTCGTGAGGCGATTCACCATTCTATAGTCGATACACAATCGAATATCAACCCCATTCTTCTTTATCACGATCACGATCGGTGATGCCCACTGCGATGTTGATGGTCGGATGATTTTTGTACTCAGCAAACCCTTGATCAAATCGGATAACTTTTCCCGGTATTGAGGTGCAACTTTACGACAACGTTGAGCGATCGGCCTCGCATTTCCCACGTCTATATCACAAACAGCTCCGAATGCGGCTGGGGGTAGGGCGTTACCCTTCCCCATCAGTAAGTGGCGTCTTTTCCAGATGATCTTCTTTAGCTGATCGATCTGCTCGGGCGTGTTCACTTCGGGATCACCGACCTGTAGATCTTCCATGGTGACTTCTGGCATATTGGGCGATACTTCCGGTAAAACGGCCATCTGCTTCTCGATACCTTCAATGTACTGATCACCACCTTCATGTATACACACTTGTTCGTCTACCTGATCTGCCTTTTTCTGATCGGTATCATCTTGAGTCGCCCCTTGTAAATCATCCGACTGGTGATCTACTTCGGGCTCACTTTCCTCCGTAATGACTTCGACAGATTCATCCTCCTTTTCCTTCTCATGATCGTTTCTGAACTCCTCATCGTCATTTCCGCTTTCTGGATCCGCTGTTTTCGGTGAGCCGGGTCTAATAATACTCAATATTTGTGGACCTTTTTTGACCCGGCTTTCCCCTGTCGCTTCGATCGGTGGTCTCCTGATCAGCAACTTGGTCGGCGTAGAATATTCCGGCTTCTCGACCATAGGTGAAGTGTCTTCATCCGCTAAGTCTTCGTCACTGATCAGGTCCGTGGTGGCTTGATAAGCCAGATTCTGCCATTCAATATATCTTCGTGATCCCACTGAGACATACCCGATCTGTCGAGGTACTTTCCCCTCGGGTAGCCACATCCCTAAGATCATGTCTTCGTGGACGATCAGCGGCTGATCGGATATATTCGTGACCCTGATGTAGCTTGATCTGCCGATACCTTTAACGAACGTTGGTACCCATCGTTCACCACGGGTTAGCCACAATTTCTGTTGCCGATCACTCGGCCGAATCATGACATCGACTGATCGGGACACCCCGATGTTCTCGTACTGACCCATTTTTAGCATCCGTACATGAGTTCCATATAAAGGTCGTCGGCCGGATAACTGAATCTGCACCTCATCTGGCAGAGTCAGGGTTCCATGAGAAAGGTCAAGTCGTATACCGGCTGGTACCATAAAATCCATTCCCAGTATCGCGTCTTGACCGGCTAACCGGCCAACCCAAGCGTTAAAATAGTAGACCAGGGATCCTGCCAAGGTGATTTTAACACGTGATCGTCCTTCCGTCATATATGAACTTTCGCCGATCCCAACACATTCTTGCCTCTGGGTACTGTCTATACGACATCCCACCTTACGAGCAAAGGCGGAGTCGATGATCGAGACTTCTGCCCCAGAGTCAAATAGAATAGTGGCTTTTTCATTGTTGATCTTTCCATTAGCTTTTGCCTGTTTAAACCACTTGTCGGGAGAGTGATACTTCCAGTATCCTCGGGATTCACCGGGCAGTAGATCCAACTCCATGATCACGTCCGATCGGGAATATTCATCCACTCTGAGACTGTAGATCGGACATCGATCGATGCAATTTGAATTAGAACATGTATTGTCGGTTATCTTCTTTTCCTCAAACTTATCTCCGCTACCGACATATGCATAAATGCAGAACGTAGATCGCTCGGCTCGAACCAGATTCCAACCTGGCGAGCGATCTAGTTTAACATCTTCTCGACATCTGGTGGAAGCATACCAGCATGTTTAGTCGGCACATACCACTTGCGCATCAGATTAAAAAATTCTTCAATAGGGCAGGCACCGGCGTCATGAAGCTTCCCACAAGTTTTGCATACGAAAAAGCAATGATCAGAAGGGTGACCTTTACGATCACATTTTCCACACGTAATTCTTTTCCAACAATCACGATCTCCATGTTTGGTCGACCCACAATGCACACATTTCTTACGAGATCGGTCCTGGTCAGGTTGGATACCACCAGGTTTCCGTCCATCCATGCCATTAGCCGATATCTCGGGCGATACACTGGCTCCGTCGTAAAGATATGACGATACTGTTCCTCGTCCGAGCTCAGACTTGACTGACCACTTTCCTCTTCCGAACCTGAACTGTCTGATTCCTTCGTGATCATCCGAATTGCTCTGGCTGGTCGTGCTGCCGGTATCTTGCCCTGATCAGGGTGTGGCTTTGACCGGTACCGGTTCGATCCTACCTCGACCTTGGGCTGTCGACTTTTGGCTCGCTGCAGCGTCCTCAGAGTCAGTTCCAGTTGCTCTGAGTCCTTTATACGGAGCAGGGTTAGCTGATCAGCCAGATCACGATTATCCAGAGTGCCAATGAAGTGTTCGACATGCTCGCGAGCTATATCCGGGTGTCGTGGGTCCTTGATCGGCATTTTCGCGCGTAGACCAGCAACATTCAACCGATGTAAGTATTCGATCGGCGTCTCGTCGGATCTTTTCTTCATGTGGTAATACTGTCTAGCGACAGACACCCCCGAGTTGCAATACTGCTCTTCAAACTCTTCACACAACCGAGGCCACTTCAAACGCACTTCTCGACTCAGCTGTTTAAGCCAGTTCTTGGCCGGACCTTTCATTAGATCAGCGAAGATCAGACATCTTTCACCTTCCGGTGTCTTGTCTCTCAAAAAAGCTGATTTAGTCCGACTCAACCAAGCTCTAGCCTGATCATCATCCATATCCTTGCCGGTAAAATCTTTCAATTCCGAGATCGCAGACATTCGCACTCGGGTGATCGTTCCGGAATCACTGTCAAATGCCTGCGCGGAGGCCATATTCGCCCTACGAGGCATCTCAATGTCCAGATCATCCGGATCGAAATGCTGACTGATCTCTCCTTCTGACTCCATGTCCACATCACTACGTGGGGGTGATCTGTGAAATCGATCCTGGTGACCGACCTGGCATATCGATCGAACAATTCCGGCTGATCGGACTGATTCCATATCCACGTCCACGGGTTTCTTGACCGGTTTCTCAGCGGATTGATTCATGTTTGATGCTGATCGCCATGGTTGTCCTTGCCCAGGTGTGTACTGAGGTAATCCATATTGTTCACTCGCAAATCGGTTCATCATAGTCGCGAACATGGTTCACATTTGCTCTGGGACCTCCGGCATGTTGGTAGGGTCACTGCTGGGAGTCGGATTGTTCTGTGGAACTTCTTGAGCATCTTCAAAACTATCGTCCGATCCGACTCGACCAGGTTCAGGCTTCCTTTTCCTGTTCTGCGACTCGATCTTGGGGTCGATCTGCTTAATCCCTTTCGGGCCCAACGTCATACGTGTTATCCCAACCGAGGAGTCGGTGGAGGCCCCTCCAGATTGTGATGACGATTGATATATCGACTCAATATCCATAGGATATTCAACCAACTGTGATCGGTGTGAAGGATCCGCGATCGGCGACTGGACCACGGGGTTCGCCCCTAGTAACGAGGCAAGGTGATCATACAGAGTTGTCATAGCTTCTCTGATCGTCCCTTGGTCCAGATCGAACAGCATATTCGCGTCGAAAGCACCAGTCGTGAAACCAACTTCGTCGATCTGCACCAAGAGGTTCCTGATCAGATCAAGTTGACTGCCTGTGATCACCGGCCTGGTCGCCCGACCTTCAAGCTTCCCGATGATCTTAGGTTTAATGATCTTCATCACTCGGTTGGTAGCCAGGAACTTGTGAAACTCTCGAAGATAGAACAGTCGTTCCACATCTTGGACAGTGGTCTTCTCGGCTGGTTCGATCTTCTCTTCGTCCTCCTCGAAGATCTTCGGTTTAGGTTTCACATATTTTTTAGGTGGATCACAATGATCCGCCCCCATGTTTTTTCTGTCTTTTTCCATTTTCTTCTTATGCATAGGATCAAGGTTAACACCTCGATCCTTTCCTGGGTTATAGTCAACTTTACTATAACCCAGATTGGCCCCGATCGGGGCCATGTGGGGAGTTGTTTCATCTTTAATTCGACCTGGCACTCCACCAGACCAGGTCGATCATCGCTTC
>MIQA02005296.1:0-11552 GCA_001887855.2 Sclerospora graminicola | reverse complement strand
AGAGTTCGCAGATAGAGCTGGGCAATTTGGAGTATCGCCGGATCCGGCTCGCCAAAAAGCTGACGAAACATCAGAAGGCGTTGTACCAGTCGGCCTTTGCATCACCTGAGCTCCAGCGTCGAATTCGGGAGATTGAAGCCGAGTACGCCGAGACCCAATCGGGTGTGGGTGAAGCCCGGGAGGTGTTTTCCAAGCTTGCGCAGGAGCGTACGGACTGTTTATCCTCCATAAAGGAAGGTCGAGCTCGGCTGATCGCGTCGGGTACCCGGGTGGATCGTCTAATGAAGGGCCCTGCCCCCAAACGGGAGGCTATTAGGCACCTCCTCGACTTAGCTTGTCCGCGGGATCCCGATCCGCTCCGCCACCTCTCCCGTCAGCCGCTGGTTCTGCTGAGGGCGTCCAAACATCCAGAGCGGAGGCGTCCGCCCCAGCATCGGTGACCGGTAGCACGGGAGAGGCTCCTCGTCTACGGATTTGGGACACTTCCCAAAGCCCTAACCCGCAACCAGTGCCAGCCGGCGAGTCGGCGTCTTCTCCATCGTTCTCTGAGGATCTTCCGGCACACAAGAAAAAACGTCGGTCCAGCCGGGTTGCGTCGCTCCATCCCCCCGTGGCAATCAAACGGCCTAAACGGTCCGCCGCGCCGGCGTGCGCGTCCCAGGATCATGGAGACAATGGAACAGGTCCTAACCCCACTTCGATCCCAGCTCCGCTGGCTTCTGGGAAGTCCCCCCATCGTTCTCGCGTTACAAGATCTTCGTCTAAAGCTTCGTCTGCTCCGGCTCTCCTCAGTGTCTCCCCTCATGACCCTCAAGGCCGATCTACCGGCTCTCCCAATGGGGAGGGGGCGCCCGACCTACCGGACATGGACTGTGATGAGGTCGCCGCCGAGGGCTACGAGGGGTCACCTTCCCCGGACACCTTCGCGTTCGACGAGAACGAATCCAAGAAGCCCTCCGAGGAATCTCCCCCGTCTTGGATTCCCCGCCGGAAAGTCATGACGGCTCCCGATCTGACGGCGGCTTTCCCTTGGTCTAAAACGCAATTGGAGGGCTTGCGTATCCAAGACCTCACTGGTGCCCTTGTCACCCGGGCTTTGTCTCGCCCGCCGTTGTGGATATTTCCACCGGCACCCGCAACGCCTAAGGACGCGGACTGGAATTCCAAGCTTGTGGCGAACGGGCCGCTGGACGCGATCTTGTCTCGCAAACCCTGGGCCGTACTGGCGACGTAAATGCCAGAAATAGGCCTACCCCATGTCGGCTGGTTCGCGGATTTCCGGGAGATTTGTAAGGGGTATCTCTCCCGGCATGGGCAAGCCATCTGGGAGTTAACCCATCATCTTTTCATTTCCGTTGCCGCCGGGCGTGAGTCCCCTGATCTAGCCCAATACCGAGCCGACCGTAAGAACCGTCGGAACCGAGCGACCGAGGGCTGGACAAAGCTCTGCAACATCGTTGTTGCTGGCATCCAGCGCGGCCACTGCGACTTGGACATTTTTCTCCACCCTATCATGCTACATCTGGCCAATCGCCGGGTGGAGAAAAGCGGAAATACGGCCGAAAGCGGGACTTGGTATCCAGGTTTGGGTCGGGCTACCACTCTCCAAGCTTCGCTCGATGAACTCGACTAACAGGATCCGTGGCGCAACCAGTACCGACAGGACCCCGATCGCCACCCTGGCCTCCGCGTGCCCCGACTCCGAAACAAGTTCTGCTGAGCTCGCCAGGGATGATTCATGAGGCTAGTCTTACTTATTTCTATCTTCTTCATCCATTTATGGCTATTGGCCTCGATAATACATCTCCCTTTCGTTTCCCACGTCAACACCACTTGTCCGTCCTTCTAAATTCGAAATATCCATCCGGCCTCACCACTCCTGCTGATCCCTCAACATCTTCCATCCGGCACCATACTGACTCGAAGATTACTCCAACACCCGATCGGCCCACTTCTGACCAGACTAATTTCCACTCGCCGGTTGATTGGCTGATTGGTGTTAATTGATCCGGCCGCGCCTGCTATCCGGCAGCCGGATGGACTAATATTCTGGCTCCGCCTCACCTTCCTCATGGGTCTGCATGACCCCGAAGTGGTTTCGGCTCGCCCGTCGGCGATCGAATTCTCTCATTAAAGCTCCACAATTTAGATCCAGCTCGTCCATCCACGACCGTTCCTCGCAATGTTTTCACTGCACGAGAAACTCTCTGTGGATCCGCCCAACCCGGGTTTTCCGTCCATTCCGAACGTCCAAAATTTCTTCTACTTCGTACTCATCCGGATCTAGCGGCTTGTCCCAGCTGTCCTCCGGCAGTAGGGCTTCATCGAAGTCGAGCCGGTCGCTCTCCACCGTAAGGCGCGTATTCGGGCGGTCCGGGAAATGCTTAACCAACTTCAACTTGGAAACATGCACTATCGGGAAAACGCTATAATCCGTGCCTGCCGTGACCAGCTTAACTGCATGATCCCCGACCAGTTCTGCTACTCGGAAGGGGACATGCCACATATGCGCCAACTTCCGCGCATAGCCCTCCTTGACCCGATCCAGATACAGCCATACCCGGGAACCGGGCTCTATGCCGTGTTCCCTGGCTCGGTCGTTGTTCTGATCGGCGCGGTCCTTGATTGCTTGTCGGAGGCGTTCGTTTACTTGTTCCCTCGCCAGTGAATAGTGGCGTTGCACTCCCATCCTCCAGCGACGGGCGTCTCTGTCCCGGCTTCTGGTGCACCCTATTGGTATGGCGGCTTCCAAAGTGGATCGGGGATCCCATCCGTAAGCTAAATAGAAAGGGGTGTCGCCCCTTACCCGATCGTATGACGAATTGATGGCGAAAACCAGTCTCTCCGCATATTCGTCCCAGTCGCACTGATCCGCCTCCACCACATACATCTTGAGGGCTCTGGTCAGAGTCTGGACCATCCTTTCGGCCTTTCCGTTCGCCTGCGGGCGGTAAGCCATAGTTGCGCTCTGTTTCTGTCCTAAGATCTTGTTGAAAGCTCGGAATACGTCCGCCATAAATCCGGGCTCCCTATCGTGCCGGATGACCTCGCTCGCCCCGAACCGCCTGAACACACATTCCTCGTAACTTTGCGCAACCTGTTGGGCGGTACGGGTGGAACTGGCCTTTGCTATGACCAGCCCGGTAAACAAATCCGTCCAGATCAGCAGCTCTGTGTACCCATTTCGAGATTTGGGTAAGGACGGGATATGATCCATCGCAATGACTTGAAAAGGATAGGTAGCTTGTATATTCCCCGGCGACCGTCCTCTGATGGTCGGCCGGCCCTTCCCTGTTTCACAGTCCGGACAACTTCCCACATAGGCTTGTACGCTGCGGTAGAGCCCCCGCCAGTGGAAATGTGCCTTAATCTTGTGATATGTCCGGCCGATGCCCTGATGTCCTCCTTCTAAGCTCACGTGATAATGATGGAGGATATCCGGCTGTAGGGTAGTGGGTACGACTAGCCGAGCGGATTTATCCCTCTCGATCTCCGGCTGGTCAGCGTCTCGGTAGAAAAACAGTAACCCGTTTTCATCCACTTCGTAATCCGGGGCTAGCTTGAAGCATTCTTTAGCTTGTTCGGCGGTCAGTTTATCCACTTCCCCTTTAAGGTATGCCTTGAGATCCACTATCCACTCTTCCTCGTCCTGCGCTTGGAGAATCCGCTCAGCTCGTAACTGTTGCACTATCCCTTCGCTCATTGCTTCCGGAGATGGTGAGCCAGCGGCTGAAGAACGGCGCTTTTGCGACCGGGTGACGGCGCTCACCTGGATTACCTCCTCCGTGTTGGCCGGATGGATAATTTCGGGCAGCCGATTGATCTCCGTCAAATCTGATAACAGAGCTGGATCGGAAACCGTTACCCCCACTTGGTCACGCATGGCCAGCGTGGCCAAGTGATCTGCGCTCTTATTCCAGTCCCGTTTGACATGTACCAGTTCGTGTTCTGGCCATCTCCGCAGGGCGGACATAACCCGATCGTTCAACAGTCTCAGCCGGGGCGCCTTGCAATCTATCTCTCCTGTGATTTGCCGGATCACCAGATTGGAATCACCACATATGATGATCCGCCCCTGTGTCCGGCCAGCCAGCAGATCTAGGCAAAGTAAAAGCCCTCTGTACTCTGCTTCGTTCACAGTTATGCCAGGCGTGAAATCCGAGGCGGCCGTGACCACTTTCCATTCGGGCAACTTCCACACAATAGCACTATAGGCCCCGACTCCCTTCTTTACACTCGCCGACCCGTCAAAACTCAAAACCATTAGTTCCTCCGTGGGTCCCACTGTTGGCGGCGGTAATACGATGGATTGTCGAGGCTGCTTCCGAGGCGCTATAGCTATCAGTGCTTCCTCCACTTCTGCCCTTGGGGTAATGCTGGCAGCCAGTGTGCCCAGTATCTCCTCTTCTCCCTTAGTACACTTAATTACTTCGAGGGACCACTGAGACAGCAGAGCCGCCCATCTACCCAGCCGGCCGTCAATTCCATTCGCCGTCAGGAGCCATGATAGGGTCGACCGTCTAGATAGTACCTTGATAGGCCGAGACACCAACATAGTATAACACACATCCAGGATCCGCAATAAGGCCAAAACTTCTTTATCCACTAATCCGTAGTTAACTTCATTAGCCTTCAGGGTCCGGCTGGTGAATGTCACAGGACAGTACACTCCGTCATGATCTTGAACAAGGGCAGCTGAGATGGCCCATTTGTTAGCGTAGATGATGACCACAGGAACCTTATTAACATCGAAATGTTTCAGGACCGGTGTAGTCGCCATCTTCGCCTTTAACATGCCAAAGGCTACCATCGCTCGAGTCATGTGGTCGTCCGGGCCGGCCGCGCAGGAATCCGGCGGCCGGCCGCCTATCGGGGCAGAGAAGGGCGCCTTCTCATTGGCCGAAATAGCTGACAAGGGCGGCATCCCATTGGCTGATATTGCCGGCCCGGCTCGCGTTTCCGCTTGCCTATCCTGCTCTCTCAGCTTGTGGTAATCCACCTCCCGTAATTCATACAAAACCGCCGCATAGACTGCGAAATCCTCAATGAACCGACTGTAATAATTCAGGCTGCCCAAAAAGGATTGCATAGCCTTTAGGGACCGCGGGAAAGGTAGATTACTCAAGGACTCCAAATCCTTCGGATTAGCTTCCAATCCGGCAATCGAAACCTGATGGCCCAAATAGGTCACCTTAGTCTTTCCCCAGAAACTCTTAACCACACTAATCGAAAGATTCCACTTTTCACACGTAATCATCAACTTTTCCACTTTGTCACACAGTAAATCCCAGGTAGTTGCCGTAACGAGAATGTCATCAATGTAAGACCGCCGCCCCAAAACTGAAGGTTTTGGGTCGGGGTCCGGGTCACCTTCGGCGAACACGTCCTCGACCAGAGCCGGATCTTGATCCGCCTTGATCTTGAAGTGTCCATACAGCGCGTTATCTATCAGCTGTTGATAAATCTGCGGGGCATTCTTCAGACCGAACGGCATCCGTTCCACTCGAACAACCCGAAGGGCGTTACGAACGCAGAGATCTCCCGTGCACGATCGGTCATAGAGACCACCCAGAATCCGCTGGCCATGTCCAATGAGCAATACCATAAAACTTTATCCAAGTCCTCCAGCAGGTCGTTTATCAGCGGCATCGGGTAGACCATCAGCTTAGTCAGCCGGTTCACCAGCCGGTAGTCAATACATAACCTTATATCCACCCCATTCTTCTTGATAATAATTACAATGGGCGAAGCCCATGGCGAGGTGGACGGCTGAATTATCTTGGTGGCCAGCAATCCCTTGATAAGCTCTGACAGCTTTTCCCGATACTGGGGGCGACTCTTCGGCATCTTTGTGCAACCGGCTTGGCGTTTCCCACATCAATGTCGCATACCGCCCCATGGGCGGCCGGAGGGAGTGCGTTTCCTGGTCCGATCAGCAGATGTTTTCTTTTCCATATGATATCCTTCAGCCTGCTGATCTCTTCCGGGGTGTTCACATCCGGGTCTCCCACTTGTAGATCGTCAATAGTAACCGCTGGTGGGCAGGGGGTTACCTCAGGTAGCACCGCCATCTGATCCTCCATGCCTTCAACATATAGCTCGCCCCCTTCATGAATGCAGACTTGGTCAGCTTCGACTACTTCGGGATCCTGATCGGCCTGGGTCGATCCGCCTTCGGCTATTTCCGAATTTCGATCGCCGGCTGGGTCGATCCGCCTTCGGTTAATTCCGAATTTTGATCGGCCGACTGGGTCGATCCGCCTTCGGTTAATTCCAAATTCTGCTCGGCCGGCTGGGTCGATCCGCCTTCACCTCGGTCGTCAAACCATCTGTCATCGGGGTTGACCGCATATGTAACTCTGCTTTGTCCTTTCTCCTGATTCTGTCGTTCGTTCGGCTTCCTCTGGGTGGGCAAGACCAGTTCCGCGATCGGGGCACAGCCTCGGCCAATACGTTCAGCCGGATCCGGCGACGGCCGGCTCCGCGTCAATATTTTAGAAGGGGTCCGGTACTCGGGTTTATCCACCATCGGAGTCTGGTCCTCTTCTAATTCTTCCTCTTCGCTGACCAGATCGGTGGTTGCCTGAAAGGCCAGGTTTTGCCACTCGATATAGCGTCTTGAGCCAATAGTGACATAGCCCGGCCGGCGGGGCACCTTGTCCTCGGCCAGCCACATTCCAATGATCACGTCTTCATGCAAGGTGAGGGGTCTTTCGGAGATGTTGGTCACGCTTATAGAGTTGAGATGACCACCTCCTTTAACAAACGAGGGTACCCAGCACTCGCCCCTTGTCCGCCATAACTTGCTCTGTCTGTCGTGTGGTCGTACCATTACTTCCACCGCTTTTCCAACTGGCACCGTTACAAACTGACCTAACTTGAGGAACTGGACGTGGGCACCATATAAGGGCCGCCGGCCGGCCAGCTGGATCTGTACCTCGTCCGGCAACGTCAATGTTCCATGCGATAAGTCCAGCCGTATACCGGCCGGGACCATAAAGTCCATGCCCAAAATTGCATCCTGCCCGGCCAGCTTGCCTACCCAGGCGGTAAAGTAATACACCAAAGACCCAGCCAACGTAATCTTAACTCTTGTCCTTCCTTGGGTCATGTATGAACTTTCTCCAATGCCGATACATTCCTGCCGCTTCGTCTCGTCTATCTCACACCCCACCTTACGAGCAAAGGTGGTGTCCACGATAGACACTTCCGCGCCAGAGTCGAACAGCATGGTAGCCTTCTGGTTATTGATTTTGCCATCCGCCTTGGCCTGCTTAAACCATTTATCCGGCGAATGATATTTCCAATAACTTCGCGACTCGCCGGGTAACAGATTCAATTCCATTCGCACTTCGGACCGAGAATATTCATCCGTCCGTATACTGCTCACCAGGAAGGGGTCAGCGGGTACCGGATGACGTAATCGTCAAACTTACATGTATTGTCGGTTACGCTTTGCTTTGCTGCTTGATTATCCTCCTTACCGACATATGCATAGATACTAACACTAGACCGCTCGGCTCGAACCAGATTCCAACCTGGCGAGCGATCTAGTTTAACATCTTTTCCACTCCGGGCGGCAACATTCCAGCATGCTTGGTCGGGACGTACCACTTCTTCATCTGGTTGTAAAATTCTTCAATTGGGCACAGTCCCGCCTCGTGCACCTCCCCGCAAGTCTTACACGTAAACAGGCAGTGTTCCGCCGGATGTCCTTTCCTCTCGCACTTCTTGCAGGTCAGCCGCTTCCAACAGCTCCGGTCGTCATGCTTGATGGACCCACAGTGGGTACATTTGCGTCTGGGGTAATCCTGGTCAGTTCGAGCCGGAAAACCCTTCGGCTGACTGGACCCAGCTGGCAGCCTGGATGGCTGACTGGCTTCTGCCGAGAAAAGGTACCGGTACTGCTCCTGCTCGGACTCGCCCCCAGATCGCTGATACTCCATTTCCGAGCTGGTCGCGTCTGACTCTCGGGCGACCATGCGGACTGCTCGGGCCGTCCTGGTAGATGGCGGCCGGCTTCCTTGATCCACGTTAAAACGGGACTTGAAACGGCCGGTTCCAATTGCCGCCTTGGGGCCTCGCTTCTTCGCTCTTAGGTAGGTGCGCAGCGTCAATTCCAGCTCCGTGGTGTTCTTCAATCGCAGTAACGCCAGCCGCCAGCTGGTCCGCCAGCTCCCGATCGTCCAACGTGCTGATGAAATGTTCCACATGTTCACGACCGGCTTCCAACCGGCTGGCATCTTCTTTAACCGGGATATCCGCCCTCATGCCAGCGACATTTAAGCGATGGAGATACTCAGGGGGTCTCATCCGCCCGCTTCTTTGTGTGAAAATATTGACGCGCCGCCGACGTTCCAGATCCACAGTATTGCTCTTCGAACGCATTGGCCAATCCCTTCCAGTTACCTCGGATTTCCTGGCTGAGCTGTTGGATCCAGTTTTTCGCTGGACATTTCATCAAATCTCCAAAGATCAGGCACTTCTCATAGTCCGACGTCCGGTCTCTGAGAAAAGCTGACTTCGTCTTGCTCAGCCATCCTCGGGCTTGGTCCTCGTCGGTGTCTCGTCCGGTGAAGTCTTTTAGCTCCGACGTGACAGACATTCGCACCCTTGTGATCGCTCCCGATTCCGAATTAAACGCTCGGGCCGAGGCCATGTGGGCTCGGCGAGCCACCCCCAGGTCCAGGTCATCCGAATCGTAGTGGTACTTGGCCGACTTGACGGATTCCATATCCACGTCGCTGAGAGACAGCTCCTATTCGTTGGCCAACGTCCGGTCCGGCGACCTGTCTGGCGGCTCGGCGGGGCGGCATGGGGTTCACTCTGCTTGGACTGTACCGACTCCATGTCTTCGTCACTCGGCTCCCTCGCATAGTACTGGACTGGCTCGGACGCCTGACTTCCACGACGAGCCGGCTGGTCCGGTGACTTCGGACTGCCGCGGCTGGCACTCAGCCGACGCTGCTCTTCCAAGTATCGTTCCATCATCGCCGAAAACATGTTATTCAGGTGATCCGGCACTTGAAGGCTCTCCTGGGGGTCGGCTTGAGGGGCGACTTGGGGGGCGGCCGGGCTGCCGGATCGACATTCCTTTTTTATCCGCCCATCCGCGTCTTCCTCCTTCGGTTCTGGATTCGCCGTCGCCGTCCGCGCCTTTACGCTATACTGACTGGCTTTCTTCCGCTCGGGAGTATCCGGATCCTCACGTCCTCCAAGCCTCATGGCCGTCGCCACACGCGCTGCTCCCCTTGGACCAAGCGTCATGCGGGTGATACCCACCGATGAGTCGGATGAGTCCGCTTCCGAAGGGGCAGACTCGTACTGCGAAGAACCCGAGTGTATTCCGGCCGGTCTGCTTGCTGCCGGCGGCGTGGACGGCGCCACTCCAGTCGTGGCTGTCATCTTGTCGTGCAGTGCGCTGGGTGCCTCCTTCAACTTGTCCACCTTCAGATCAAACAGTTCGTTCGGATCAAACACGCCGGTGTTCATGCCGGCTTGTTTGGGTTGATCGAATAGTCCCCTAATAAGGGACACGACACGTAGCCGTCTGAGAGAGTTGGGGGAGAGACGGGACCTTTCAATCCGCCTAGGATCTTCGGCCATGTTATCTTCAGCACCTTATCCGTCCGCAAGAACTGCCCCAACTCGTGAAGATGGAAAGCACGCTCCAAGTATGTATCCGTTGATAGGCCGTCCTGCTTTTCTTCTTCTTCTTCGAAACGCGGCCTATCTTTGCGGGTCGGATAATCCGATTCCTGCCAATCCGGTCTCTTTAGGGGTAGGTGGGCCGGATCGCGACTTGGTCCCGATCCGGCCGGCTTCCCACTCCGGTCGTATCCGACTTCCGCTTCTTCTTCCTTAATTTTTTCTTTTATATCCATAATATGCATTTGTTTGTTAGGATCATGGTCGAGACCATGATCCTTCCTCGGACTATGGACTTGCACCATAGTCCGATCCGGCTCCTAGCTGGGGTATAGCGGCTGGCACTACAGTGAGTAGTACCGTAATCCGGCACAGTACCGTAATCCGCCCCCGGCGGAGCCTCTAGGGGAGTAACTTCTTCTTTAATGTCGACCTCGAGCTCCCCCAATCCGAGTCGACCATCGCATCCTTCCATCTTCAGCAGCATTGGGGGTGATATGCCTTCCCCCAATGCACCCGACACAACATCTTCAACAAATTTGACAGGTTTAGGTCTTTCGCCCGCTAGGGACTCGCGGTGATATCCAGGGTCACCAAGAGATCCGGACACGCGCACCATTGTGTTGTCGCTCTCAGAAATTCTTCCTGAGATGCGAACACCCACGGGGGGCCCAGACGACTGACTGTCGGAGGGGGTACTCCGTCCATCCGAGTCATGATCCGATCCGGCATCCGGCCGGCTGGATCGGTCACTTCCATCCGCTTGATCGTGACGACTCGGGTGTTCCATGTTGAAAGCTCACCTTGTGTACCCGTCAGTACTGGCGGTTGCGCTCTCTTGGTGGACCCTAGGGCGAAAAGTGTAAAATCCGTCGAATAGGGAGATGAGGGTTAGGAATAAGGGTAGCTCCTGGGCGGGAATCGTCACCGGGGAGCTTGACTGGCAAAATACTTGAACTTTGTATACTGCCGGTTGGACCGAGAATAATCGATCGGCAAGCTAAACCAATAATAATGAAGGGTGAATCCAAACGTGTATGTAAAGGGGGATCCAAATATAACTCCACACTCTTCCACAGAAGGCCAAAATGTCACCACTTCCCAATACTTAATACCGTGTTCAAAACACGGGCGACTTGAGGTGAGTATACGAAGACGCCGCGACTCCCGGTCAGGGGACTTCCGGGGGGTTAACTTAACCTTCCCCGGGCAAACCAATAGCAGCAAGAGGGGACCTTGTTAGCCCTCCGCTGTGAACCAATAAAAACGACTTGTGTCTAAGAAAGCGAAACGTATACTGATTTATCCCTATATCCAATACTCCCTTTTGTGTAACCTACCCCAAATAGCCCGGCTGGCCAGTCATGTGTCTTACCCGAAGTAGCCCGGTTAACTCCGATTTTTGTGTACCCGCCCGGCCGGTACACCAGCCCCAGATGGTACCAGCCTGGCTGGTACACCGAACCTAGCTGGTACCAGTCCGGCCGGTACATCGAACCCGGCCGGATCGGCCGGATGGCCATCCATCGAGCTCACTGGCCGCTGGCGCTAGCACTTCCTTGGCAGCTCCACGTCCGATCCTGGTGCATCCTTCGTCCACTAGAATACTCATCCTCCTTCAGGCCCCTTTCGCTCATACCTTCCAACAAATCCGCCACCAATCCGCCCCTCGGCCGTCCGCCATCCGCGGTCGCCCCGTCCCCTTAGCCCGCTAGCCCAACTATCCGCGTCTTCAGTCGCGTTCGTCCGGCCTGGTTCCAGGCCTGGCGCCGTCCGGCCGCTCGTAGATGCGCTCGGCGACGGCTATGCGGCACCTATGCCCTTGGTCCATATTTCTGCCAATCAGAATGCGCCCTCTGGAAAGTACTTCACACCTTCCCATCAATTAATTCATAAGTCACTTT
>MIQA02005295.1:0-11563 GCA_001887855.2 Sclerospora graminicola | reverse complement strand
TTGGAAGCGTACCATGAAGTACTGAATACTCCGACTTGAGTTTGGTGACTTGACGTTGCCATTTCTCTTCGGTTATAGAACTGTCGTCACAATTATTACGGGCATTGTGGTTTACGTGTGGTATTGACTCATGACCATCTGTCATTGCGGCGTCATTATTCGCAATTCCTGTATCCACAGGAACATCTTCAGCAACGCTTTCAGAGGGTCGACGTTCCTCGGAGCCGGAGTCATTCCCCGCACTTTTATCTGTTTGCTTGGGCTGATACAAGCGTAAGCTTATCATGTTACGTAAAGCAAGGACCACGATACTACCTTGTCGTCCATTTTAGCTGCTTGTGGCGTTTCATTTGCCTCGCTAATGCGTTTGCACTTGCTGGGTATATCACTCCCCCACTCAGTACATTTTTCAGCGACCTGAGCACTGAACTGGGTACGTTTTCGCACATTAATTTGCTGAAGTACCAGAGCACTTGTCTTAATGCGTGAAGCGAGTGATCTGCCAACAAAAAACGCAGTTAAGTAATTTACGTTCCCACATGAAATGACAACATGCACACGAACCGAATATACTGCTGCTTGACTGTCCACGTCGACGTCTCGAGTTGTTGAACCTTCTTCACCATTTGCGCTTTCGATTCGCGGGCAGACTGTAAGTCCAGCTTGTACTGGTCTAGTTGATTTACTTGATGCTCTTTTGTCTGCTTCAATATCCCAATCTCTTCACATAATTTGGCCTTACTCGCTTGTGCAGTTCTTGAGCTATAAAATTTCGGAACATTAGTAGTTTGCTACTCGCAAGGTTATTCGTATACGCAAAAGAGAGTCCACTACTCTGCAGCAATTGGTCATTCAGCAGCTTGTGCTTCGAGCTGACCGTCGCGCTCTCGAATTGTTTTGACTAATGAACCCGCTTGGTTGATTGAAACCACGGTTTTAAAATAAGTCCAATGGCACAAAATTTAAGACCTCGTGCGGTAACGACCAGTAATAAGACTTGCCGGTGGCTGTTAAATCTGGTCTAACGGGAGGTTTATAGGTTAAAACCTTGATTAAGACTTACCGGTGGCGATGCTCTAACCGAGGTGACTCAACCTTGATTAAGACTTACCGGTGGCGATGCTCTAACCGAGGTGACTCAAACAGAGGTGAACTTTTCCCTAACCGCAACAAGAAGATGTACGACGTCAAGGTTGTGTGGAGACGTGTAGAGACCATTGAAGATTCACGGCAGGACCTGTCATTCATCCAGAAGGGCATACCTCGCCTAGTCACAGAGTACGCTGGTGGGGTTGCCGATCAAACGTTCCAGGGAGTCATGAATTACGCGTGAGAATGGGTTCAGTCTGGAACAAGAAGTGGAAGGCGCAAGAGAAGGACAACACTTGGGAAGGCGGCGTAACGTATCCTGCTAGGTTACGCAGGTCTTGGCCAAGCTTCACCAGTAACCAGCTGCAGTTTAGGTGAAGAGAAGTATGTAATGATCGCGTACCCCTGGACATCCATGCCTAGAATGGTTGGTGACAGTCATGCCTAGAATGGTTGGTGATAGCCATGCCTAGTATGGTTGGTGATAGCCATGCCTGGTATGGTTGGTGGACGTGGAGTTTAGAGGTAGCCACTAGCCAGTAAGACTCAGTGTGGTACTTTCCAATATCCTAGGAATACACGTTGGTGTTTGTGGGAGTTTCACCTCCCAATTGGTGTGAGTTGCTTTGAATTTAGTGAGGTTACTACAGGGAGACTAATGAATAGCCAAACTAAACTAGCCCATGAAACTCGTCCAGAGCGCGGGTGCCAAACAAAATTTTGTCGCGGTATAAAACGCTTGAAACTCGAGCTCAACGAGTGGAGAGCGCGTAAACAAGTTGGTCACAACGTGGAAACCAAACCTGCCTTCCATCACGTGTGCCACCCTTTTTGTGTCACTGGGATCGGAGCTGACCGGGGGGAAATGATCGTCGAGATCGGAACACCCACAGAGCTTTGACGGGCCATAAACGACCGGAGCATCATCTTCATCGTTCCATTTGTCCGTCCTATGGAGCTGGAGGCTCCATTCGACGATTACGTAACTGAACTACATTTTGTAGCATTCTTCCACTTGCCCTAGCTCTGAAACCGAAGCCACGTTAGAGCTGCTCGCTGGGGTTACCCATGACAAGCTGAAATGGTTCATGCACCTGCTTTATCCCTCCAGTGCAAAATTTACAAGCCAAACTTCGACGCTATTTTTTTGCTCATCATGCTGTCGAAGCTTAAATCGATTGCAATCTGCTGACTGGAACTATTCGGAGCTGCACGCTTCTTCTTTCTTCTTAGCCTATTTATTGAGATGCGTATATCACTCATCTACTCGAAATATGAAAGTATTAGAAACAATATTACCATTCCGAAACATTATTGTACCCACCAATCGATTGAAGGTGTGGTCATTGAGTGGAGCAGCTCAAATCGTTCCTTTTTCTTCTCCCGCGCGTCTACCGAGAGCAATTCCATTTCTGCTTTTGAGATACAACTGCTGAACGCGTGGAAGGAGATGGATTTTCTTCATTGATCATTTTGTTGGTAGGTTGGATCCATCGTGTTGCATGTCCACGTGATGCACACTGAATTTTCACCCAATCGGAGGGACAGATAGCAATAGGACGAGTACAGAACGCTTTTTAGTCTAACTAACTATGCACGAAAACGAGATGTGAAGTAGACGATATTCTTGATTGCCCTTACTCATCTGCAGAATGGATCGCAGCCGGAGGTGCACAAAACCACATCAACGATATCTTCCTGAGTTTGTGAATTGAACTTTATGTTGGAAATTCAAGTGTTTTTATGAAAAGTTTTTTGCTAAATTTCCGATGTGCAAAACTACCGTGAATTCATATGCATACAAACTTCAAGTTAGGAATCTTTTATTAAGGTTTTAACATTGGGCACGTTTATAATCACCCCCAAAAACCATAGACTCACCCCCAATATACAGTAGAGCCCATATTAGCTACGAAATACGAACAAAATACACAGCCAGATGTTTTAAAGGAAGGATGCAAGAAACCTGTTCCTTGCTTGTGAAACTTCTTGTCGTTTTGCTTTTGACCGTCGATACGCATTTTGACTTTAGAGGATCACCTTCATTTACTTTCGAGTCCTCCGTAGGCAAGATTTAGGCCTCAAAAGTTAAATACTTGTAAATGACTCGGTATTTTTTCACTTATTACGTCGATATATACTGGTTTTCGCTCTGCTAGCTTAAAGCATGCCCGTTTAGCGTTTTGAGGAGCGTCATGTTGCGTATACTTCTAATACATACTGAGGCAGTTCAGTCAGAAGAATGGCTACTGCCACTTCAATAGAGTGACCTCACATGATAGCGCACATGTCTCCATGGCGCTCACTGAAGTCAAGGGGCTGTTGCTAGTGTTGGGATTCGCAGGGTCGACAAATTTGTTGAGATTTTTCATTGCCACCGCGACATTGCCCATGTAAGTTCATATATGTCGCCAGATATGAACTTTGCACAGAAGGGCAACATCCCCTGAATACTTAGCTGCTCCGTTTCCCCCCCCCCATATTTTGCTGCGTTCTACGACCCATGGCACGACCACACGTTTAGCCCGGATTGATCGGAAGACACGCGGCATGATATGGCTATGGAATGCACGCTATGTAAACGCTGCACTCACGGCAGTATGTAAAGTCCTTTCTTTCATATGTAGCGTGCGGTTCAATTGTCTGATCTCTGTTTGCAGCACCTGTAACCGCAAGAGCCATGACGATGCACTGCACGCGCCGCTAACGCATAATGCACGTTCTAATTGCTGAATCTGGGCAAGCATTTGTGATATATCCTGATACACGTCCACAATCTGTTGTTTGGTTGACGATAAGGGTCGACGCGTAACGAGCATTCGACGCCGCTACGAAGACTCGACAGAGCGTCTAAATGCTGTCCATGAACGTCAGATTGGGGGCAAGAAGAATTGTACAACGTGGAACCGTATGAATCACGACGACGAAGGCAAGCAAGAGGCTATATGCTCGATTGGGCGGCCGAGGAGTTCGAGGCGTTGTGGCAGCAGACGCCGTTCGGTGACGCACAGAAGAACAAGATAAAGCGATATCAACAACCGCCACAGCAAATAGAGCTTGAACGTCAGAAACAGCAGCAACAAACCACAAATCCGGCCGTAGAGTCGACAGCTATCCCGATCTTGAAGTAAATACTTAACCATGACCTGTTTCTAAGTCCAGAAATTGAAATTCCTCGAGTATAAATATCTATTTCCGTAATACTTTCTTTTGTATCTAAAAACATCTGGCTGTGTATTGTGTTCGTTTTTTCGTAACTAATATGGGTTCTACTGTATATTGGGGGTGAGCCTATGGTTTTGGGGGTGATTATAATCGCCCCCTTTAACTTTTTATAATATTACTCTCAATTTTAACGAACACGTGGAACAACACTTCGGACTTGAGCAACTTCCTCGCGGCTGACACTAACACGTCAGGTCACAAGTCGTACGCACACACACTCTACCTCTTGGTATTCGCACTAACCGGCTACCACTAAGTTTATCTCACACGCCTTAGATCTCTAACCGGTTCTCAGTGCGGGGTATACAAGATTGTGCAGAGTACCCTATTTTCCCACAGGTCATGAGCCCAAGTTTACGGGGCTCAAGACCAAAGTTTTAAGTTTGTTAAGTTTTCTTGTGGTTATTTTCGATTACGTGAAAGTCCCCTTGTTTTGGAAGGGTAGTTTTCGAAGTTTATTCTTGTTTTATTTTTTCGTTGGTACTTCTCGTGGAAATGGAAGGAGACAAGAATATGGAGCGGGATTCGCTCTGGGAAAGGGCAATATGTTTGGATAAGCGCGTAACGGCGTTAGAAGAAGCACAATTGCAAGAGTCGGCACGTCGGTCATCGTTTGAAACGTACAAAAGTGATTTTAGAAGATCACTAGAAAACCATGGGCCGTTTGGTAGTGCTGTGGACGGCATTGGTCGGGGAAGTAGTGGGTACGCTGGTACCTTCATTGAAAATTGGAGTCAGCCATATGGAATTGCTCGCTTTGAGGAGTTTGATCGTGAGAAAGTGGCTATTCGCTTAGAAATGATGGCTATAATGGAAGCGGCTAATCGACTTACGGAAATCGCTCGCAAGGAAGAGGATAATCAATTAGCGGAGATCGATCGCAAGGAAGAGGCTGATCGATTAGCGGAGATCGCTAGGAAGGAAGAAGCTGGTCGAAAACGAGAACTGGATCAAAAGGAGAAGGCAGATCATTCAGTGGAAATTTCTCGCCAGGATGAGGCTGTTCGTTTACAGGAAGCGAATAACATTGAAGCAAATAAGAAGGTTACGGAAGAAGAGACGCGAACGAAGGAAAAGGTGGATTTTACGTCAAAAGATCGATTTCAACAGGATATGACGCAATGGAACAATAACATGGCGCTTGGGTCGAAACATCGCACGGACTGGTCAGAAGCGCATAATCCAGCCGTCTCAAAAGACATTGTGAATGATTTTATTGTCCATTCGTATGGCATTTTCCACTCGTCCAAGGATCAAAAGGACAAAGTGCCACGCGAGCTCATTGACTTGCATGCGCCGTTTGTCAAGATTCAAGAAAAGGAGCCGGAATTGTTGGAACAAGAAGGGAATCTTGCGGATGCAGTGTGGATGAAATTGGCCAAGGAACGTGAACATTGGACGAGTAGTCGATCAAATATGAAGCGCGAGGACGAAATGTGTTTGGATGAAGATACACGGTACAAACAAGAGCATGACTATGTGCGATTGGATTCCGAAGCACGGCAAAAGAAGGATCGCAAAGCGCTGGGAACAGATGAGGAAGACATTGAGCTTATTCTGCAAGAATTCCACAAGAAGGATGCTGAGCGTACTCAAGTCACGGTAGAAGCAGTATCCAGCTTCGCCGCGCGCAAATTTTACCTTAACAGCACTACCTTCGGGCGAAATGCTAATGTTTGGTGGTTAATACTTTGATATCGACGTAAATGCGTGCTATAACGACGTATTTAAATGGAATCTGGATGTCTCAACGGAGAAAAAAATGTCAAACGAGGCAGAAGCGCTGCAAGACGCTGCATGGAAAGTTATATGCTCACCAAATACGCCACCTCCCCGATGTAGCCATTAGGTTGTAGTGTATCGAGACCATTAATACATTTCTGGAGGTGAATTTGCGACGGTGAATCAATTCCATCATTGTCGTGATCTGTGGCGATTAAATTTAAAGACAAACGCGTGGGAAGAGCTGGAGGTAAAAGGAGGACCGTCACGTCGAAGTGGACATCGGATAGAAGTCTGGAGGAATTATCTCGTCGTCTTTGTGGAGCTTAAATGGATGCAAAATGTGTATCCGCCTCTCAAACAGGTACCAGCCGAGCGTAGTGGCTGTCAATTCGCTGTGCATCCGTCAAAAGATCTGGTGTTTGTATACGGAGGATACGCGAAAGTGAATAATGCAGGGGGAAAGGCGGGAGTGAAAGTGTACGCTGATTTGTGGGTGTTAAATCTAGCTCGGTACGAAAGCGATTGCCCCCGATACGGAAAAAGCTCTCGCAAAAAGGCCAAGCACCAAGTTCTCGTGGTGGAGCTGTTTTGACGGTGCACAAACAGCGTTTTATCCTCTTTGGCGGTGTGTTTGATGAAGACAAGCGTCATCATACCATGCAGTCGACGCCTTATAATGATCGTTTTGAGTACGATATGGATCGTCGGCGTTGGTTTGAGTTAAACGGCGTGGTAATAAATCTGTGGATAGTAAACGACGACGTAAAGAGAAAACAAAAGCATGTGAGAAAGTGGCTGGATATGGAGATATCGATAGTGACGAGGTGGAAGACTTTGATGCCATGCTGAAAAAACTGTTTGGAGATGTTGATGACGAGGTAAATATCGTTTACATTGAGGATGCTCACGAAGAAGAAGAGAGTCTGCAACACGCGTCGACACAATTAGAAGGCGAGACGGACTTGATCTATGCCTATATGAAACGCATGGAGAGCGAAGAGAGTGCCTTGTGTAATACGGAAAAGACGTCACTGGCTATAGAGTCGCAAGTGTGTCGTTCGGAAGCTGATTTGGTTGGACAACGGGTTGCCGCGAAGTTTGGCCGAGGACATGCTGATAGAGATGAAGATTATGAATATGATCCGCAGAATCAAGAGATGGAAGAAGTAGCTGTTTTTCGGGACATTACGAAGAATGAAGCACAGCCGTGGAAAAGGCAAGTGGAGGTTTCGCAGAAATTGGCAGATGGATTGAAAGAGAAACCTGTAGATAATGCGATCGCGACAAAATGCAAGTACTGGTTTTTAAACAAGTATGGAATGTGAATGAAATGTTAAGCATGAAGGTCGAAGGAGATTTTCGCAGTGGTTATGAAGAAGACTTTATTACTGATAGAGTCGACGGAAGAGATGCGTGGCGTTTGAAGGAGATTTTCCCGGAATTTAATGTTGAAACGAAGATGCATATACCGTTATGGATTTACTAGCGAAAGCGTTGAAGTGCACCAAGGATTGAAGGATTAAGATTTCAAAGTGGATTGATGTAAGTCAATGGTGCTGTAATGAATTGATGATGATTGATGTATAGTGTTGATGGATACGACATCATGATTTTATTTCGGATTGAACTCTCGGTTGTTTTGGAAGGAGTGTTGGAAATTCAAGTGCTTTATGAAAAGTTTTTTGCTAAATTTCCGATGTGCAAAACTACCGTGAATTCATATGCATACAAACTTCAAGTTAGGAATATTTTTATTAAGGTTTTAACTTTTTATAATATTACTCTCAATTATAACGAACACGTGGAACAACACTTCGGACTTAAGCGACTTCCTCGCGGCTGACACTAACACGTCAGGCCGCAAGTTGTACGAACACACACTCTACTTCTTGATATTTGCACTAACCGGCTACCACTAAGTTTATCTCACACGCCTTAGATCTCTAACCGGTTCTCAGTGCGGGGTATACAAGATTGTACAGAGTACCCTATTTTCCTACACTTTATTCGATATCTCCTATTAGGGGTAGTGCAATAGATTCGTACTTGACTTTATTAAAAGGTAATTTTTCAATCTGATGCAGTTCAGATGGAATTTCAAAAGCATTAGCAGTAATTCGTCGTGTGTCATCCGCATCCAGCTATTGATAGTTTTGGTTGGCCCCTGGAGGAATTTACGTCAGTGTGGAAGATACTTGGCAAGATGAAGAAGTACTACACCTTTTACCGGTCGTTCTTTCCAATTGCTTAATTCAAAACAACCAGTACAAAAAATGGGCTGTATACAGACCAAAAATTTCGATTCAAAACAAACGTAACATTTTCAAAATAACCAAGGTACCGTCTGTTAAGGGGTTAGGTGTAACGCATCATTGCAGTACACTGTACGTAAAGTATAATGTGCTCAACGACGTACACTCCAGGCCAAAAATATACGGTCACCCACTTTTTTCCTCATAAATCTGTCACTACGAGTTTGGCGATGCTGTTTGAGTATGTTATGAGACTGACTGTTCTGTATCCCTCCGCTGTGCTAGCAACCCCATTTTCGGCATTGGTGGCATAGCTCACATACAAAAAAACGCTTGTGGCACCCGGTCAGCGAGAGAGCAGCATACAATTTCTTATATTGCAATGGGTGCTAGGAATGTTGGTCGAACTAATAGTGTGTCTTGTTTCCTTGCATCTTGATAACCTCGATGCATCGGCGCGACCAAGGTACCGTCTGTTAAGGGGTTAGGTGTAACACACCATTGCAGTACACTGTACGTAAAGTATAATGTGCTCAACGACGTGTCTGGTAGCGGCAGTGGGGTTGTGATGTATCTCCATGGAATCGGCGACCACTGCCGTCGTAACGAAGACCCTAAACCCTAAACCCTGGGTACATTACTGTATAAATTTACGTGGATAATACAACGACTTTATTACATTCGCAAAGCGCTCAATCTCTATCAATGCGCTGAAGAACTGGCGAGAGCACCAGCATCGTCGCGGAAAAGGTGACACCGACAAATCCTTGCAAGCTGAAATACCCCTGATCATTGCTGGAACGTCCTTCGGCTCCCTTACCGGCGTTCACTTTTTATCTGGACAACACAAATTTCATGCTGCCGTGTGGTGCTCACCAATACTTGTCGTGATCTGGAATCCATTGCTTTGGGCAGAATCGAAACTACACTACAGTAGCGTCTGCAATTATCCCTGAAATGAAGATTCGGTATATCGTGCAACGTGATCTACTCAGTCGCGACCCCAAGTTATTAAAGAGGTTGGAAGCGGATCCTCTTACCTCCATGGATATGTTGACGACACGAACTGAGCCGAGGCGCTTCAGGCTTTGAAACAACTGCCGGAAGACACTCGGGTCACAGACCCGAGCTGTGCGTTTTGTGCTATCCCGATGCTTATCCTTGTAGAATCCGCTGATGTCGATCAGGGAAACTCCGACAAAAAGCTCAAATTGTTTGACGGTCTCTATCATGATTTCCTAGAAGCACGCAATTTAAAAGGGCATTTTTTTGAAATGCTAATCAGCAGTTTATGTGCAGTACAGTCCTTGTAGCCATCGATAATCTTCTCAAGCGCAAAGTGCAACTTCTTTGGCAGCAATCTCCAATGCCTCGTTACTGAGAGATGAAGCATTCTGGGCAGCAAAAATACTCTCCGTACTTAGTGTATAAGGAGCCTGGCCGGAGCAATATGTGATTCTATTGGGTGCAAAATCGCAAATATGCGACATTGATCATATTGAAAAAAATCAGAAACAACCTGTTCTAGAACTATACACATGGGTATACACTTTTGATACATGTCCCGTCTTTGGGTGGGCGTTTTGAATTAAGCAATTGGGAAGAACGACCGGTAAAAGGTGTACAAGACAATGTATCACTGAGCAATGACAGTTCTATTGCCAAAAGTTCTGAATAAGTGGAAACAAAGACAGGAGGACGACGATTGGTGGTCCGCAGTACAGGAACAAACACCACAACAGGTTTGGACTCGACTGACTATCCAGTGTAGGTATTATACAGGATTGCGACGATACAGCTTAACACCTTTTACAACAGAACAGGAGGGACAAGGACGTGTGAGCTAGATGATGCTTGAGGTAGCCTGAGAACGGATACAGCTAATATACGTTGGAAATTCCCTAAGGATCAGTATTTCTGGAGACACTAGCTCTATCACTGGACTGGATTGGAAATCATCAAGAGGATATACAGACACACAAGAAAGCGATAGCAGGACGGAAAGCTCCAAATTTAGGAACGGGCATAACTGAGGCAATGATGACAAAATTTGAATGGAAACCGGTATATGAAGATCAATTTAAAAGACTTTGGTGGGTCATATGTATAGGAATGACGTGAGATGTAGCAGCTTAGAAACAAGTTTATATTTGAAGGTCAAAGATAAAGTACAGAAGAAATTGCAAAATACATTTGAACGCAATGCTGAGTCCAGATACAAACGGTCAACAAATACGAGCGAAGAAATTCGTTAACTTGCAACGTCTTCAACTATGCCTCCGGTGCCTATACGACATTATACCTGCACCGCTTCTAGTAGCGTCGAGACTAGTAGATCGGGTGGATAAAGTTCAAGAAGATAATACTGCGCCTCGGTTATGGACCAGACTTCATTTGTATACAGTTGCTAATATTGTGCTTTGCAGCTATTTTGGCAAATAGAACCTGCATTTTCGACTTATGGAATTTATACAGATCTAAAATAAAATTGAGACATGTGCAAAATCGAGCTCGAACTTCAGAATAAAAACAGAATTATGCCAAAATAATTCAGTATTGATGATGTCAATGCCGAATTGCACTATTACTCACGCCATTCGGGTTCTCTGGGTCTGAAAAGAGAGACTTCTCGCTACGTTTTAGTAAATTGGCCGGGGATTAGTCTGGATTATCGCGATGTTTTTTATTAAGGATACTTTATTGCTTTTAGATACCGTAATTGCTTTGGATACCGTAATGGTAGAACTAGGTCATCGTTTCAGTCACTCATTAAATAAGAAGAGACAGCACCTCCACTTCCACATAAATCCCTATGACTATGTTCTTCTTCTTTTCCTCCTTTTAGCGAACGGAACCCTCAGGGTATCTATCTGGGGCTTAAATGTGCTTGAAGGACTTCTATAGGAAGTAGAGAATGCTATGACGAAAGAACATCGTGAGCCATCGTGAGGAAGGCGATGCGTTGATAAAGAGGGCAGAGCAGGAGAGTACAAGCATCGTTATCGCTCCAGGGTAGGTGAATGTTGTAAATGAAACCAACCAGCATGTTCTTCGCATTAAGGTGATGGGTACGTGACAGGCAGAGAGCCTTTGGCTGATTTCCTGCTAATACTTCGAAGTATATTTTATTGTAGTGGAGAAAATAAACAAGCTTTACACGAGCCGATTGATGGTACGCTTCGATGGCTCTGAGTCCAACTATGAACAAGAGATTGATCAAATAACACAAGAAATTACGAATGAGTTTCGTACTGCCGAGAAGGGTCTGAGAA